>CAUYTI010092210.1:0-17145 GCA_963575145.1 Galago senegalensis | reverse complement strand
AGTAGCTGGGACCACAGGCGCCCGCCATAACGCCTGGCTATTTTTTAGTTGCAGCCGTCATTGTTTGTTTGGCGGGTCCGGGCTGGGGATTCGAACCCGCCACCTTAGGTGTACATGGCTGGCGCCTTAGCCGGTTGAGCTCTAGGTGCCGAGCCAAAACCCACTTTTCTTGAGCACCAGTTCTATCCCAGGATTATTCTCTTAACAAAACGTGGTACAATCATGGAGTAGTCATAGTGTGTGAAACTAAAGTGCAGTTTTTATTTTTTTAAACTTATTCAAATTAATATGAAGGTACAGTATTTAGGTTACATTGTTCCCACTAACATCGTGAAGTTCCATTTGTAGAAGAACCTCTCACCCAGGGGGGATGTTCTACACCCTCACAGTGTACACATTAGGTGAGATCCTGCCTCATGCCCTCCTTCCTGCCATTCATCCTCCCCCCTCCTCCCTCCGGCTTCCCTCTACCCCCGAACTGGACTATAATGGTGTTTTATTGGTCTTATAAACATATCATTGTTTATATGTTGAGTTCATATTAATATGGAGTACATTGGATATTTATTTTTGCATTCTTGAGGTAATTTACTAAGAAGAATGTATTTCAGCTCCATAAAGTACAGTTTTTAAAATAAAGCTGGAGACTTCACAGGGCTTTCTATATGCCATGCTTCATTTCCTTTGCCATTTGTGATACTTGGGAAGAAAACTTAAGAATAATGTTTCTTCATTTCATCTTTATTGCAATGCTGTTTAAAATGTGGCAGTATTTCACTTTCTAAAAATGATAAAGCAGTTTGCTGATGTCAGACAGCCAGCAAATAGCCATATTAAGCTTAGACACACAGATTATTCTGCCAACATTAGGATTTTTATGCTTTTGCTTTTCCTGAAAAGATCATTCAGATTTCATTTAATTCTTTTATAACAAATAAATAACACTTTATTGACGGTGGAGAATCAGTGTACTTCCAAAGTGATCAGTTTTACTTTCAGAACAACATCTGGCTTGTTAGCAGCAGAAATTTTAACCACACTTCCATTTGCAGAATTGGTGTCTGAAACTTAAATGTAGAAAGGGCAAAAGGTTCATTCCTACGTAAACTTAAGTAGGTGAAATTTTTTATTTCCCTCCACGCACATACACCTTTGTGATCTGACTTTTTTTCAGCCTATTATAGTCAAAATAATACACTTTTGGGTGCAGAAGCAGACAGATCTGAGTTGAAATCCTGAATCCACCACTTATTTGCTAGGTGACCTTGTCTATTTAAAGTAAAAGACATAGGTAACTTGCCAAGGTCACCTAGCAAATAAGTGGTGGATTCAGGATTTAGTCAGAAACCTGTGGAATGCTGTGCATTCCCTTACATTCTTTCTCTCAAGGCTTGGTCTGCTTTTATTCCCTCAAGTTTTTCCAAGTACAGGACAGAAAAAGCAGCTATTTTTCAGGGTTTGGGGTGGGGATGACACCAGTGAGCAGCTTATCCATGCTGCTGGAATCCTCCCCAAGTTCCCAGGTCAATTTCTTTCCTTAAGTTTCTTCTGTGAAAGAACCCTCCTTTTCACATTAGTGAAAGAGTCTTTTTGATAGGGAGGATACACTAACCATGGGGCCTTCGCATATCATGATTGGAGCATGAACAATTATCTGTAGATTATATTACTTTACTTGATACTCCTTATTTATATGTGTAAAGTATCTAAATAATGCTAGTAACATGTTTGTGAATCATTAGTGTTACTTTTTCGGTTTCAAATACATGGAAAGAAGATTTTCCTGAGAAAAATGGGTAACAGCCAAAGAGAAAAGGAGAAGGGCAGGATGAAGTAGTTTTAAAAATCCAGGTACCTGGCTCGGCGCCTGTGGCTCAAGTGGCTAAGGCGCCAGCCACATATACCTAAGGTGGCGGGTTCAAATCCCCAGCCCAAGCCCGCTGAACAACAATGATGGCTGCAACCAAAAAATGGCCAGGCGTTGTGGCGGGCGCCTGTAGTCCCAGCTACTTGGGAGGCTGAGGCAGGAGACTCGCTTGAGCCCAGGAGTTGGAGGTTGCTGTGAGCTGATGCCATGGCACTCTACCCAGGGGGACAGCTTGAGGCTCCGTCTCAAAAAAAAAAAAAAAAATCCAGGTACCCAATGTGAGTGCAGCAGATGAAAATGTATCCCATCCCTTAAACATCATGTTTACTTTTTTTTTTTTTTTTTTTTTTAGAGACAGAGTCTCACTTTATCACCCTTGGTAGAGTACTGTGGCGTCACAGCTCACAGCAACCTCCAATTCCTGGGCTTAGGCGATTCTCATGCCTCAGCCTCCCGAGTAGCTAGGGCTACAGGCGCCTGCCGCAACGCCTGGCTATTTTTTTGTTGTTGTTTGGCCGGGGCTGGATTCAGACCCACCAACCTCGGTATATGAGGCTTGTGCCCTACTCACTGAGCCACAGGTGCTGCCCACATCATGTTTACTTTCTACATTCATGTTGTTTATGGAGAAATTGATCTTCCTTGGTTTGTGAATCCTTTAGCTAAAAGTATCTTAACTGCCATTATAAAGACAAAGATGTAGGAAAAGCACTTAAAGACAAACCCTATCACTCCTCCTGTTTGGGAATTTATAATATAATGAAGAAAAAGGGAACATACTGTTGCCAACTCTTTTTTTTTTTTTTTTTTTTTTTTTGCAGTTTTTGGCCAGGGCTGGGTTTGAACCCACCACCTCAGGCATATGGGGCTGGCATCTTACTCCCTTGAGCCACAGATGCCACCTGGTCCCAACTTTTAAGATCCTAGTCTGTGTTAGTTGAAATTGTTTCTGTGACTAATTCTCAGATGAAAGCTAAAATGGAACATTAGATGTCTGGATATAACTTCTACTGAAATGGTGATTCAACAAAGAATTTTATGAAACATTTTTTAAAACCAAAGAAAGTAATTAGTGACTTGGTGCCCATAGCTCAGTGGCTAGGGCACTGACCACATACACCGAGGCTGGCCGGTTCGAAAATGGCCTGGGCGTGCCGAATAACAATGACAGCTATAACAAAAAAATAGCTGGGTGTTGTGGTGGCTGCCTGTGGTCCCAGGTACTTGGGAGGCTGAGGCTAGAGAATCGCTTAAAGCCTAAGAGTTTGAGGTTGCTGTGAGCTATGATGTCATGGTACTCTACCGAGGGGGCCATAGTGAAACTGTCTAAAGAAAAAAAAATGAAAGTAAGTAACAATTTGTATGGTGACTTTTCATAGTCTCAACAAATATTTTCATGCCAGTTAATAAAATGTTATATTAAAATCTTGCTCTTTTTTGTTTTTTGAGACAGAGTTTCAGTATGTTGCCCTCAATAGAGTGCTGTGCCATCACAGCTCACAGCAACCTCCAACTCTTGGACTTAAGTGGTTCTCTTGCCTTAGCCTCCCACGTAGCTGGGAGTACAGGTGCCTGCTGCAACACCCAGCTATTTTTTGGCTGTAGTTATCATTGTTGTTTGGCAGGCCTAGGCTGTGTTCAAACCTACCAGCTCTGGTGTATGTGGGTGGACTCTAGCCACTGAGCTATAGGCACCAGGCCAAGATCTCTTTTTTTTTTCTGAGATACATTCTCACTTTTTTACCCTCCATAAAGTACTGTGCCATCCTAGCTCACAGCAACCTCAAACTTTTGGGCTCAAGCAGTTCTCTTGCCTCCACCTCCCAAGTAGCTGGGACTATAGTCACCCACCACAATGCGTGGCTATTTTGTTTTCTTTGAATCTTTATTTTTTCATCATGCATGGCATCCTAGGAGTTTTGCCTAAATTTTTTTCTTTTTTCCAGTTTTGGCGGGGCCGGGTTTGAACGTGCAACCCCCAGTATATAGGGCCAGTGCCCCATTCCTTGAGCCACAGGCGAGGGCCCAGTTTTTGTTTTTTCTTTTTTTTTTTTTTTTTTAAGACAAAGCCTCACCCTGTTTCCCCAGGCTAGAGTGCCATTTTGTCATAGCTTATAGCAAACTCAACTCCTGGGCTTGAGGATCTTGCATCATCCTCCTGACTATAGGTGTCTACCACAATGCCCAGCTAGTTTCTAGTAGAGATGGGATCTCACTCTTGCACAGGCTCTATGTTTTTAGAATGGGGTATACTTACCATATAAATATAAACAAACATTATGTATCCATAATAATTAAAAACAAAAAATTTTAAATGGGAAAAAACAGTATATGTAGTTGTGATCCACAGTAGAGTGAATATATAACTCTACCAGTATCTTTCTCTCCCTTTTTCTTTCTTTTTTTTTTTTTTTGAGACAGAGTCTCAAGCTGTCCCCTGGGTAGAGTGCCGTGGTATTACAGCTCACAGCAACCTCCAACTCCTGGGCTCTAGCGAGTCTCCTGCCTCCACCTCCCAAGTAGCTGGGACTACAGGCGCCCGCCACAACACCCAGCTATTTTTTGGTTGCAGCCATTATTGTTGTTTGGCGGGTCCAGGCTGGGGATTCGAACCTGCCACCTTGGGTGTACGTGGCTGGCGCCTTAGCCGGTAGAGCTACAGGCGCCGATCCTCTCTCCCTTTTTCTTTCCTCTCCCCTTCTTTTTCTAGAGCTCTTTCTTTCTTTCTTTCTTTCTTTTTTTTTTTAAGAGAGACAGAGTGTCACTATTTCACCCTTGGTAGAGTGCTGCTTTCTCCCTTGGTAGAGCACTGTGGCATCACAATTCACAGCAACCTCAAACTCTTGGGCTTAAGTGAGTCTCTTGCCTCAGCCTCCTGAGTATCTGGAAATATAGGCTCACGCCACAGTGCCTGGCTATTTTTGGTTGCACTTGTTGTTTAGAAGGTCCGGGCTGGGCTTGAAACCACCAGCCTTTGTGTATGTGGCTGGCACCCTACTCACTGAGCTACAGGCGCCAAGCCACTAAAGTTCTTTCTTATTTTTTTAGCCTTTGTATGTAGAATATGTATGTGATATTACTGTGCTTAGAGAGTTTCTCAAATTCAGATGAATCCATGTAGCAGAAGAATTAGTTTAGTTTTAAACATCAGATCAACACTTTGACAGTTTCTTACAAAATTAAACATACTCTTACCATTCAATTTAGCAGTTATGTTCTTTGGTATTTTCCCAAAGGAGTTAAAAACATAACTCCATCCATAACTCCACCTGCACATGTATGTTCACAGCAGCTTTATTAATAATTGCCAAAACATGGAAGCAACCAAGATATCCTTCATAGGCGAATGGATAAACTGTATTACATGCAAACAATGGCATTATTATTTAGTACTGAAAATAAATGAAGTATTAAGCCATGAAAAGACTTTGAATGCACACTTCTAAGTAAAATAAGCTGATGTGAAAAGGCTCCATAGTATAATTCTATCTATATGAAAAGGCAAAACTGGAATTACTATAAAGATCAGTGATTGTCAGAGGTTAAAGGAGAGGGAGGAGGGATAAGTAGAGAGAACACAGGGGACTTTTTAGTGAAACTACTCTGTATAATACTACCATGGTGGATACATGTCATTATACATCTGTGGAGACCCTTACAATGTACAACACCAGGAGTAAACTATAGAGTGTGTTAATGTAGGTTCATCATTTGTAACAAATACCACTCTTGTGGGAGATGTTGATAATTGGGGAGGCTATGCACGTGTGAAAGGGTAGGTAGTATTTAACAGATCTCTGGCCTATGGTCCTAGCTGTTTAGGAGGCTAAGGTGAGAAGATCATCTAGCCTGGGGAACACATAATGTCTCTTAAAAAAAAAGAAAAGAAAGAAATCTCTGTACCTTCCTCTTAGTTGTCTGTGAACATAAAAGGACTCTAAAAATTTAAAGTCTTAAAAAAAAACAAACAGGGGACGGGGCCTATGGCTCAAAGGAGTAGGGTGCTGGCCCCATATGCCAGAGGCGGTGGGTTCAAACCCAGCCTCGGCCAAAAATTGCAAAAAAAAAAAAAACCAAACAGATCGTAACTTGTCCTTCGCTGAGGAATCACATGCATCACATGTGCAGCTATTTAACTTATTGTAGGCTAGGCATGGTGGCTTACACAAAGTCTCACTCTGGTACCCTTGGTAGAGTACTGTGGCATCATAGCTCTCAGCAACTTCAAACTCTTGGGCTCAAACAATTCTCTTGCCTCAGCCTCCCAAGTAGCTGGGACTACAGACACCTGCTACAACACCTGACTTTTTTTAGAAATGAAGTCTCGCTCTGACTCAGACTGGTATTGAACCTGTGAGCTCAGGCAGTTCACCTGCCTCGGCCTCCTAGAGTGCTGGAATTACAGGTGTGAGCCACTGCGCCCAGCCCATGTACCTTTTAATATTTGTTCTAGTAGACCTAAAACAAGTATAATTTTTTAAATTTTATATTATTTAGGTTTACAGTTTAAAAGCTATAAAAATGTTAATTAGCACTTTGCATTTTCTGCATTCGTTTAATAGTCAGTGAACCAAACTAACATATTTGGTTTTTATTTAACTAGTCAAGGATAACATACATACTAAGCAGTGTACACAAATTACATTATTTATGTAATAAATAGCTCAATGTAGTACCACAAATTGAACACACACATAAGCAACACTTGGACCAAGATCAAAACATAACCAATATCCCAGAAGCCCTCCTTAAGCTTTTTTTTCTTTAGTATCCCTAGCCCTGGGTAACACTACTCTGACTTCTAATAATTAATAATTAGATATAACTTTTTTTTTCTTTTTTGAGACAGAGCCTTAAGTTGTCTCCCTGGGTAGAATGCTGTGGCATCACAGCTCACAGCAACTTCCAACTCCTGGGCTTAAGCAATTTTCCTTAAGCAGCCTCCCAAGCAGGGTGCCTGCCACAACAGCCAGCTATTTTTTGGTTGTATTTGTCATTGTTGTTTGGCAGGCCCGGGCTGGATTCAAACCTGCCAGCTCTGGTGTATGTGGCTGGCACCCTAGCCACTTGAGCCACAGGTACTGAGCGTAGATATAATTTTTATGAGATCTAAATAATCTAATATATATGAAACAGTAAAGGAATTCTATTTGTAAGGATGGTGATCATTAATTGAGAATTAAAGTTTTTTTGTTTTTTATTTTTTTCAGTTTTTGGCCAGGGCTGGGTTTGAACCCACCACCTCTGGCATATGGGGCAGGTGCCCTACTCCTTTGAGCCACAGGTGCTGCCCCAGAATTAAAGTTTTGTAGGAAATGGCTAGAACTTTGAAAGAATATTATACCTTCTTATATCTGGTATAAATCCATCTTAGCATAGTATATTATAAAAATAAATTATTCACATTACTCCCTTTTTAAAAAATGTGGGATCATTTTGTTCTGGCTTATGTAAATTTATATATTCAATATTCTTTCTTGTTCAAAAGTCATGTTTGTTCCCAGGGGAAAGCACCACTATTTCTTAGGAAAGCAGTTCCAAATTTCTCTCCTTGATGTTTATTTTATTACCTCTTCGTAAGGAAGAAGTTTAATTAGACTTATTTGCCTGCAGCCCTTCTATGAACAACTTGATCAAATTTTAAACCACTAACAGAGTTGCCCTACATTCTCAGATTGTCAGGGAATATAATCCTCCTTCCTTTGATTGTATATTCAGTTAATAATGTGCATTTGTTGAGTACCACCTTGGTATGGAGCATTCTGCCAAGTGCATTAAAGGATATTAAATAAGTACAGGATAAGGACCTTGCTTGCTAGGAACATTACAGTATAGTCGAGTTGGTTTTAATCTGGATTCTGGAGCTAGATTCATATTCCACATCCATCATTCCTTAGCTGTGTGGTTTTGGACAAGGTACTTAATGCGTGTTCCATTTACCTCATCTGAAAAAAAAGGCTATAAGACTACTTATGTCATAATGTTGAAGAGTATATTAAATAGTATTAATATATGTAAAGCATTTTGAACTGTTTCTGGCACATAGTAAATACTCCTTAAGTTTTAGCTCTGAATTCCAGGTTCTAAATAATGAAAAGTGTAGAAGTCTCTTACATTGTTTTTTGGATTGAGTCCCCTTTTGCTAATGATGTGAACAGTAATGGCTATGTAAATTGAGAAGAATTATTTTCATTGAGGGTTGTAGCACAAGAGGAGTCAAGGAGAAAATCAGAACTTGAACTGAGTTGTGCTTTTTACTGCTTGAGTAATGGGAAAGTAAAGAGGTTCAAGATGGGGAGATAAGGGCAAGTTTATTATTTATTTCTTTTTTTAGAGACAGAGTCTTGCTTTATCACCTTTGGTAGAGTGCTGTGGTGTCACCGCTCACAGTAACCTCAAACTCATTGGGCTTAAGCAATTCTCTTGCCTTAGCCTCCTGAGTAGCTGGGATTACAGGTGCCTACCACAATGCCAGGCTATTTTTTTGTTGCAGTTTGGCTAGGGCTGGGTTTGAACCCACCACCCTAGGTATATGGGGCTGACACCTTACTCCCTGAGCCACAGGTGCCACCCCAAGGGCAAGTTTAATGTCTGAGAAAAAGTGAAAAATAATATAATATACATTATTTTATTATTTAGCTCATAATATAAAAATAATGAGCTCAGCCACATGGTGATTTCAGCTATCTAGGTGAAAAGTCTAGGTGAAAAACTATTTCCAAGGGGAGAAATAGTTTTCTTTTCTTTTCTTTTCTTTTTTTTTTTTTTTTGAGACAGAGCCTCAAGCTGTCCCCCTGGGTAGAGTGCTGTGGCATTACAGCTCACAGCAACCTCCAACTCCTGGGCTTAAGCGAGTCTCCTGCCTCTGCCTCCCAAGTAGCTGGGACTACAGGCGCCTGCCACAATGCCTGGCTATTTTTTTTTTTTTTTGGTTGCAGCCATCATTGTTGTTTGGCAGGCTGGGCTGGATTTGAACCCACCACCTTAGGTGTATGTGGCTGGCGCCTTAGCCACTTAAGCCACAGGAGCCAAGCCGAGAAATAGTTTTCTTTAGTGCTTACTATTGTATACTATAAATATAACCACAAGCAATCTTCCCTTTTCTTTTTTTTGAGACAGAGCCTCAAGCTGTCCCCGTGGGTAGAGTGCTGTGGCATTACAGCTCACAGCAACCTCCAACTCCTGGGCTCAAGCGAGTCTCTTGCCTCCGCCTCTCAAGTAGCTGGGACCACAGGCACCCGCCACAACGCCCGACTGTTTTTTGGTTGCAGCCGTCATTGTTGTTTGGCAGGCCCGGGCTGGGGATTTGAACCCGCCACCTTAGGTGTACGTGGCTGGCGCCTTAGCTGGTTGAGCTATAGGTGCCAAGCCAATCTTCCCTTTTCAGTAGAAGCTAGTTGTGTGACATTTCATGCATTAAAAAATGGATTAGAGTTCTCAATTATTTTTATGGAACCTGAGGTTTCATGTCTGAGAAACTTTTCACTTGGAAAATCATTTTAGACGCCAAGATCTCCTAGCTGTACATCATACCACAGTCTAGTTCTATCAAAATTTGTAAGAACATGTCCTGTAGGCCTTGAGTTTTCAAAAGGAAGAAACCTTCAGAGCACTCTGTTGTTAGACGTGGCTTGAGATGGATCCAGTATTTTCATTCTACTTTTTCAGTTCATTTTGTAGATGGAAAAATACTGTTTTATCCCACCTGCAATATTGAATGGAAAGTAAATGGAGAGAATAAGAAAAACTTTATTAAAAATTTTATAGAAGCACATTCTGTAAAGCAAGAGCTAATTACATATAAGATTTCTATACATTTTTCAGGAGAATCTTTTTATGAAGAGTGTGTGTATGTGCATGTGTGTATGTGTGTATAGTAAGAAATTCAGAATGACCATCACATGCTATAATTTTTAGTTATTTAGAATGAATGATTTTTTTCTTTGAGTAATGTCTGGTAGTAAGATAAAGTACAGTTTATAAATCAGAATTTTTTATTAAAACCTCTATCTATACTCTGATAGAGGTAATAGGCCCCAATATAAATTCTTAAGACTTGTGAAACTTTAGCATCTATTGTATCTGTTGCAGTGGCTGCCATATCCAGTTAGATTTCCCTTGATTGTGATTTAGCTTGTACTTCATAAAGGGTTTTTTTTAAAATATGTTTTCAGTCAAGTTAGACTCTATCTCCAGATTACTTAAATAATTCTGAGACTACATAGAAAAGGTTTGTGTAATATTTTTTTATTTCTAAATTTACCAATTTGATGCAAATACCCATGGTTTTCTTCTGTGTTTACATGCAGCCAGGAGCTATGGGCGGAGACGAGGTAAATTTTTTTTTTTAATTAGATCTTTTGCTTGCCAGATTGTGAGTAAATATGAGGGGAGGGGGGTGTGTGCACGTGTGTGTGTAAAACAATTATTGTATGGTGTAATGTTTTAGCTTAATTAATTTAGCAAAATAATTCTCTTATCACTTTCATTTTAATTACCCTCTGTTGTTAGTTGGTAATTTGTTCTGTTAATCCTAAAATGATACAGCAAGGAGTATTTCTACCGGTAGGTTTTTGTTGTATGGCTTATTATAAATGAAAGTAAGGAAATAACGGCCAAGCATATGTATTTTCTGCCCTATATCAACTGTTTTTTTAATACTACTTAGAAGTTATATGTTAGAGGGCAATTCTTGGTCTTAATAGGTTGGCTGGTGAATTTTTTTCTCTTGTACCAAGAGGCAGATTTACCCTGAATGAAAATGAAGCTTAAGTTTCAGGGCCCTCTTTCAAAGTCTTTACCTAATTTTTGTGTTCTTTTTCTAAGAGCCTCCTCAAATAGGCCTTACTCCCTATACAGCCTGCATTCTCTCTTGGTCACGTTCAAAGAAAATAATTTAATTTTTATTTGTGTAATGCTGTAACCTTTTGAAAGTATTTCCCATATCTGTAATTTTTTCAAGTTGTTTTATGAAATAACTAGGAAAAGCCTAATATAGTGGAAAGAATATGAGATTTAGGGTCAAACTAGATTGTAATTACTACCTTATTACTTAGATGTGCTCATGTAAATTAAGAGGGAATAAAACCAATCTTGTTCAACATTAGTGTGTTAGTGAAGTTCTAATTTTTAAAAAAAGGAAGGACAAGAAAACCTATCCTTGTAAGTTAAAAGCATTCCACAAGGTCACTTTAGTGCTCATTTGCAGAAGCTGGGGGAGATGAGGTAATTACTTGCTCTGTAATCTCAAATTTAAACCAGAGTCAAGATTGGAATCTGTCTTCTGGCTCCTTATTTGCTAATGTTTTCCATTCATTAGGCTGTCTGTGACTTGTAGTTGAGTCATAAAGAGAAAATAATGATGTTAAATTGATAGTATTTTATTATATATTCCACAGTAAATATTTGTTGAATATATATTGGCAGAACCTACTATGTATGTATGGTAGAATCATATAGTCACTTTTGCTTTTAAACATCATCACGTGGGAAAACATTTGTATAGATGATTAGTTTTCAACCAAGGAAATACATACCATTACATTTTTTTGCCTTTCGTATTTTTAAATTTAAAGAAGTGAAAGCCTAAAAATAATATTATTAAAAATAATTTTGTACCATACTTTTTTTCATATTGCAAGAAGAATGATCACTGTCAGAAAAGAATAGCGAATGGACTATTTTACATTGAAAATAGATACCATCTGGAGAATAGTCAGCAGAGACCGGCCTTTCCTCTTCTCATGTTCCGGTCAGTCACCAGATCTTGTCAGGATTTCCCCTTTCCTTTCTCAGGCCTCATCCTCTTCGTTTTGACTGTTAGCATGTTTACTGTTCCATTTCTACAGCTTCATCTTTTTTTTAACTTTTAACTCTTGTAATAACACAGTTTAAAATATAAACGCATTGTACAGTTGTACAGAAATATTCTTTCTTTATGCCCTTATTCTATGAGCTTTTTTTTTTTTTGAGACAGAGTCTCAAGCTGTCCCCCTGGGTAGAGTGCCATGGCGTCATAGCTCACAGCAACCTCCATTCTTGAGCTCAAGAGCCTCGTGCCTCAGTTTTTCTATCTTTATTTATGTTCTTTTTATTTTTTTCAGACAGAGTCTCACCATGTTGCCCTCAGTAGAGTGCCGTGGTATCACAGCTCATAGAAACCTCAAACTCTTGGCCTTAAGCGATTCTCTATCCTCAGCCTCCCACGTTGCTGGGACTACAGGCACCTGCCACAATACCAGGCTATTTTTTTTGCTGTAGTTGTCATTATTGTTTAGCAGGCCCAGGCTGGGTTTGAACCCACCAGCCCCTGTGTATGTGGCCAGCCCCCTAACCACTGAGCTACGGGTGCCAAGCCCTATTTTTAGTAGAAACGAGGTCTTGTTTTTTTGCTCAGGTTGGTCTCGAACCCATGAGCTCAAGTAATACACCTGCCTTGGCCTCCCAGAGTATTAGGATTACAGGCATGAGCCATTGCGCCTGACCTTAAATGCTTTTTCTATTTACTTTTTTTTTTTTAACTTTTTAAATCTTTTTGAACTTTTTTTGTCAGCAACTGTGATGCAAACACACATGTTAGCCTAATCCTACGTAGGGTCAGGATTACCAGTATCACAGTTTCTTAACTCCACATTTTGTCCCACTGGAAGGTCTTAGGGGCACTAACATATACATGAAGTTGTCTGTCATCTCCTATGGTAATAGCGCTGCTTTCAGGAAGACCTCTTGGAGGACCTGCCTGAGGCTTTTCTAGAGGTGTAACTCTTTTCAGAAATAGGTCCATGGTAGTTTGCTTTCTTTGTCCTGTTTTCCACATAAATTTTCTTGTGAGCAGATAATGCCTCATGGATGTTCCTCTCAATTAATAAAAGTATTCAATAGTATGTAAAAAACAAATTCTATGTTTTTTAAACTTTTTAAGGAGCTTGTTCAGGTCTGTGAAATTTCCACTTAACTCCCTCTGAGTTTTCTTAGAATTCTTTTTTGGGCAGTGCCTGTGGCTCAAGGAATAGGGCACCGGCCCCATATACCAGAGGTGGCGGGTTCAATCCTGGCCCCGGCCAAAACTGGAAAAAAAAAAAAAAAAGAATCCTTCTTTTTCTACTCCAGTTTCTTTTTCTCTTGACTTTTTTTCAGCTGTGCATTCCTATATTGGTTCCAACAAATCTTCATTAGTTAATTCCTCACAAACTACCTCTGGGACTTTTTCAATGTCGTCCTCATCTACACTCAGGTTTGGTAGTGCAGTAGGTTTGTTTATCCTAGCATTACTAAAAACATGCGAGTAGCACACTGTGCTTTGTTGTTATGATGGCTGCAGTGTAGCTAGCCCGTAGCAATTTTCAGCTCTGCTATATTCTGATGGGACCACCTCACACACAGCTCTTCGTCAACTGAAACTTCATTATATAGCACATGGCTGTGCTATGTGATTTTTTATAAGGATGAAGATCAGCACATTCTCCTGGGAGAGGAACAACAGTCCTGAAGACAATCTCTCTGATACTGAGCAGGGGCTATATAATGTGGATATTTTGGAGAAAAATATGATTCAAGTTCTGGGCAAAATAGAGTAGGACAGTAGCTATACACTACTCAGAATGGTGAGAAATTTAACACTTGTGAAATCTTCACTTCTGGAACTTTCCATATAATATTTTTGGACCGCAGTTGACCGTGAGTAACTCCATCTGTGTATGCTAACCAAAATAAGTCCCTTGAAGTAAATATTGAGGATGCTGTGGAGGAAAGGTGCCCAACCATCCTGAGACTGGGAGTGGGGCTTGCAAACGTACAGTTCTAAGGCCAGCTACAGCCAGGAGCCAGGACAGACCATTGCCAGTCACTCCTGAGTGGAGAACAAGATGGGCCCTGAGGCAGGTGGCTGGTGGGTGTGCTGTTGGGGAAGATGTCTTCCCTTTAGGGCCACAGTGTTGCTTTCTTTTCATGCCACTTTTTTTTTTTTTTGAGACAAAGCCTCAAGCTGTCCCCCTGGGTAGAGTTCCGTGGCATCACAGCTCACAGCAACCTCCAACTCCTGGGCTCAAGCGAGTCTCCTGCCTCAGTCTTCCAAGTAGCTGGGACTACAGGTGCCCGCCACAACACCTGGCTATTTTTTTGGTTGCAGCCATCATTATTGTTTGGCAGGCCCGGGCTGGATTCGAACCAGCCACCTTAGGTGTATGTGGCTGGCACCTTAGCCACTTGAGCCACAGACACCGAACCCGTGCCACCTTCTTCTGACCAACTTCACCTTTCTGAATCACCACTTTGTCTGTGGTTGTCTATTTATTCTTTTTTTTTTTTTTGAGACAGAGCCTCAAGCTGTCCCCCTGGGTAGAGTGCCATGGCATTACAGCTCACAGCAACCTCCAACTCCTGCACTCAAGCGAGTCTCTTGCCTCTGCCTCCCAAGTAGCTGGGACTACAGGTGCCCGCCACAACGCCCGGCTATTTTTTGGTTGCAGCCGTCATTGTTGTTTGGCGGGTCCGGGCTGGGGATTCGAACCCGACACCTTAGGTGTATGTGGCTGGCGCCTTAGCCGCTTGAGCCACAGGCGCCGAGCCTGTCTATTTATTCTTAATCCAGAGTCCTCATGGTCTCATGACCTGATCTCTCCCTGTTTCACAAGCCTCTATTTTTTTTTTTTTTTTGAGACAGGTCTCATTCTGTCGCCCTGGGTAGAGTGTCATGGGGTCATAGCTTGCAGCAACCTCAAACTTTTGGTGCTTCACCTCTTGAGTAATTGGAACTATAGGCATCCGCCACAATGCCTGGCCAGTTTTTTCTGTTTTTATTAGAGATGGAGTCTCACTCTTTCTCAGGCTGGTCTCAAATTCATGAGCTCAAGCAGTCCACCTGCGTTGGCCTCCCAGAGTGTTAGCATTATAGGAGCGAGTCAACACACTGGGCCCAACCTCATTATTTTCATTTTTCCCACCTAAACTTAACCCTGACCATCCATGTGCTTGAAAGCCTCACGCAGTGGCCTTATAGACAGTGTTTTCCTCTGCTTGTTCTGTCTTTCATTCTTTGTCTTTTTGTATGCTCTGATTTAAGTAGAGAGAAGTTTTCTGAGGCCAGTTATCTATTGTGCCTAACTCTGTGCTCCATGTATAGTTAGTCAGTCCTTACCAAAAAATGCTTACTGGTTATGATTATTGTCAAATACCATCCCACCTCTATTAAAAGCAGAGTTCTGCATCATATTTTTTAAACACAATTTTATTTTTACAAATAATTGTATACGTAGTCCTCAGTTACAAACATTTGACTGATGTATGACTCATACTTACAGATAGAGGCTATTATAGGTAAATGTACCTGTTCTAACTTACATACAGATTCAACTAAAAAAACAAACCTATAGAACCTATCTCATTTGTAACCTGGGACTACTTGCATATTAAATAGACGTTAAGAATATAAAGTCAGGGGAGGGTGATTGGTGGGACCACGCCTATGGTTCATCTTAAAAGGGTGCATGTGAATCTTTCTAAATGTAGAATATAAATATCTTAACACAATAACTAAGAAAATGATATGAAGGCTATGTTAACCAGTTTGATGAAAATATTTCAGATTGTATATAGAACCAGCACACTGTACCCCAAGACTGTATTAATGTACACAGCTATGATTTAATAATAATAATAAAAAGAATATAAAATCAGGCCCAGCACCCATAGCTCAGTGAGTAGGGCACTAGCCATATACACCAAGCCTGGTGGGTTCAAGCCCGGCCCGGGCCTGCTAAACAACAATGACAACTGCAACCAAAAAATAGCCAGGTATGGCTGGCACCTATAGTCCCAGCTACTTGGGAAGCTGAGGCTAGAGAATTGCTTAAGCCCAAGAGTTGGAGGTTGCTGTGAGCTATGATGCCATAGCACTCTACCAAGGGTGACAGAATGAGACTGTTTCCAAAAAAAAAAAAAGGAATAAAAATCACCTGTAGTTTTTAAGCTTCTGGAAAAAAAATCTTTTTCTATGTTACCTTCTCTGTGTCTATTTGTAAGGTTTGACTGTATGTATGTATTTTTAGAGACGGTGTTTTGCTCACTTCGGTTGGAGTACAGTGGCACTGTCATAGCTCACTGTAACCTCAAACTCTGATGGGCACAAGTGGTTTACCTTAGCTGCCTGAGTAGATGGGGCTACAGACACATGCCACCATACCCACATAATTTTGTTATTATTTTTTTTAGCAATGAGGTCTTGCTATGTTGCCCAGACTGGTCTCAAACTCCTAGGAACTCCTGGACTCAAATGATCCTACTGCCTTGGCCTAAAGTGCTGGGATTATAGGCATGAGCCACCATGCCCAGCCTGACTTTGTTTTGAAAGCTATAATCTTCTCTGTATCAAGTGTTATGCTAAGTTGTTGAATACTAACTAGAATGACTTGGTCTCAGCTCTCTGTAAGTCTGCAGTTTGGTAGTTGTGGATGGAGAAAAGAATGACAAAACAGAGTGTGTGTGAGAGAGAATGACCAAGCACACTAAAAGACTGAGTGTTGGGCTTCTTTTTATTTATTTATTTATTTTGAGTTTCACTTTGTTGACCTCGGTAGTGTGCTGTGGCATCATAGCTCTTAACAACCTTAAACTCTGGGCTCAAGCAATTCTCTTGCCTCAGCTTCCCAAGTAGCTGGAACTACGGGCACCCACCACAACCCCTGGCTATTTTTAGAGTCAGGGTCTCTCTCTTGCTCTGGCTGGTATTGAACTTGAAAGCTCTGGCAATCCACCTTCCTCGGCCTCCCAGAGTGCTGGCATTGCAGGCATGAGCCACCACGCCTAGCCCCGAATGTTGGGTTTCTGTAATGAAAAAAGAACAGAGAGTGTTTGGTCCATGCTTCTATTTAGTCTTCCATTCCCAGTGCCGAAAAAGAAGAAAAATCATCTTTCTTAAATGTAGTGATATAGCCATATGGGATAGGGGGGTGTGCTTTACATCTGTAACACTCACTCCTTGAGATCTATTCATCTGGGCCAACACCAGGTAGTGTAAGTGGATGAACTGGCAGATTGCCTTATCCTCATTTATTAATGTGATTGGGGATTAAACTGATGGTTAATCTCTTTCCTACAGTTAACATTTAGACTTTACCAAAAAGCATTAAAAATAAACTTGCTGGCTCGGCGCCTATAGCTCAACCGGCTAAGGCGCCAGCCACGTACACCTAAGGTGGCGGGTTCGAATCCCCAGCCCGGACCCGCCAAACAACAATGACGGCTGCAACCAAAAAATAGCCGGGCGTTGTAGCGGGCGCCTG
>CAUYTI010092208.1:0-23289 GCA_963575145.1 Galago senegalensis | reverse complement strand
GTGAATCTTTCTAAGAGTAGAATGTGAACATTTTAAAACAATAACTGAGAAAATGACATGAAGGCTGTGTTGACCAGTTTGATGGAAGTATTTCGGATTGCATGTGAAAACTCCACACTGTACCCCAGAAGTGCATTAATGTACATAGTTACCATTCAATAAAAAAAAAAAAGAACAAAGGGTCTTGAGAGGGAACTGAGAGAGAAAAGCCATTAATCTGGAGGACAGAAAGGGAAAGACTGGCAGGGACATCAGAAATGGCCGAGAAAAACCACCCAGATGCAGGCTCACAAGGAGTCAATACTGTTGGCAAAACTACACACTCTGAGGGAAACCTGATATGCCCATATTGGGGACTATTAAATCAGAATACTTTTCAATAAAGGCCACTTGATATCCAGGAAGGCTTTGGAATTATTTTAGTGGACTTTGTTGAGCTCTTTATTTTCAACATCAGGAAGTTGTGTTCTGCCAGGAGAGGATTACTTGGACATCACAATGGAACCTATGAGGTTTCAGAAAAATTTAACCTGGCCCCAGCCTATGTGGGATCCTCTTGGACAACTTGACCATCCATCTACCCTGAGGCTTCTCTATGGGGTCTTCTCCATCTATAACTTTTTAAATCTAGGTGTCTTAGTTTGCTAGGGTTGCCGTAACAGAATACCCGCAACTGGGTGACTTAAACAATAAAAATGGGGCCAGACATGGTGACTCCGGCATGTAATCCTAGCACTCTGGGAGCCCAAAGCAGGAGGATCACTAAGAGCTCAGGAGTTTGAGACCAGCCTAAGTAGGATCAAGACCCTGTCACGACTAAAATCAGAAAAAATTACCCAAGTGTGGTGGTGCATACCAATAGTCCCAGCTACTCAGGATGGTGCAACAGGAGGATCCCTTAAGCCCAGGAGTTCATAGTTGCTGTAAGCTATGATGACACCTCTGCATTCCTGTTGTAATAACAGAGTAAGATTCTGTCTCAAAAAAAGAAGTAAAAATGTATTTTCTCACAGTCTGGAGGCTGGAGTCCATGAACAAAGCAAGTGGGTTTCCGGTCAGGCCTCTCTTCTTGGCTTGCAGACTGCCGCCTTCTCACTGCATCTTTACATTACCTTCCTCTGTGTGTCACACTCCTGGTGTCTCTTCCTCTCCAGTCCTATTTGATTAATGCTCTACACTTATGACCTCATTTAGTCTTAGTTACCTTCTTAAGGGCTCTATCTCCAAATATAGTCACATTGAGGGTTAGGGCTTTAACATATAGCTTTTGAGAGGGAAATGAAGGTTGAGAAACTGGGATATAATCACTTGGCAAAATATGGTAAGCAGAGCCTGTTATGTGGTGGATTCATCCCGCCATCAAAAGGTGGAAAAGCTACAGCCTTAAGGAAATGTCAACTTTTGGACCTCAGTTTCTTCCTCTGTAAAGAATGAAGTGGTAGGAGGGACAGGGAAGGGGAGGGGGTGGATGGGTGGAGGGAAGGTGATTGGAGGGATCATCTCTATGGTTTATCTTTCAAGGGTACAAGTGAATCTTTCTAAAAGTAGAATATAAATGTCTTAACACAATAACTAAGAAAATGACATAAAGGCCATGTTAACCAGTTTGATGAAAATATTTCAAATTGTATATGAAAACACCACACTGTACCCCATGATTGCATTAATGTACACAGATAACATTTAATAAAAAACAAAGAATGAAGTGATAGGCTCGGCAACTGTAGCACAGTGGTTATGGCACCGGCCATATACATGGAGGCTGGCAGGTTCGAGCCTGGCCCAGGACAGCTAAACAATGACAACTACAACAAAAATAGCTGGGCGTTGTGGCAGCTACTTGGGAGGCTGAGGCAAGAGAATCACTTAAGCCCAAGAGTTCGAGGTTGCTGTGAGCTGTGATGCCACAGCATTCTACCTAGGGCAACAGCTTGAGACTCTGTCTCAAAAAAAAGGAATGAAGTGGTACAAGGAACCCTTGTGGGATGCTGAGCCCCCTAGAATCTAGTCCTGGATCTGCTACCATCCAGCTGAGTGTTGTCAGATATTTGTGTCTTTCCATGATCCATTTTTTCCCTACATAAAAAGAAGGATTCACTCGACAACAAAAACCAAATAGCCCAATTAAAACATGGGCATTGAATAGACATTTCTCCAAAGAAGATACACAAATGGCCAATAAGCACATGAAAGTCTGCTCACTAGTTATTAGGGAAATGCAGATAAAAACTACAATGAGATACCATTTCACATCCGTTAGGATAGCTATTATTGAAAAACAGAAAATAACAAGTGTTGGAGAGGGCATGGAAATATTGGAATCCTTGTGCATGGTCAGTGAGAACGTAAAATCATGTGGCTATTGTGAAAAACAGTGTGGCAGTTCCTTGAAAATTAAACACAAAATTACCCTATGACCCAGCAAGCCCACTTCTGGAAATATACCCAAAAGAATCAGGGACTCAAACAGATATTGTACACCCACGTTCATAGTAGCATTATTCACAGGGCAAAAGATGGAAGCAAATCAAGTGTCCATGAATGAATGAATGGTTAAACAAAAATATAGTATAGTATATTCACACCATGGAGGAAGGAAATTCTGACACATGCTATAATACATTGTGTCTGAACCTGAAGGCATCACACAGGGTGAAATAAGCCAGTCATGAAAGCATGAATACTGTATGATTCCACTTATATCAAATAGCTAAAGTAGTCAAGTTCATTGAAACAGAAAGTAGAATGGTGGTTTCCAGGACCTGGGGGAGAGAGAATTGGGAGCCAGTGCTTAATGGATATAGAGTTTCCATTTGGGACAGTAAAAAGAGTTTTAGAGATGAAAGGTGGTGATGATTGCACAACAGGGTGAATGCAATTATACTACTGAACTGTACACTTCAAAAACAGCTTAAATGATACATTTTATGTTATGTATATGTGGTATTGTACAACAATAGAAAGATAAAATAAAGAGAGGTCCTGGGACCAAGTCTAATGTGTCAACCAGTTCTAAAATTCTTGACCTCTTGGTGCTAACAGAGTCTAAGAAGAGATCTCCTCATTTTCTTTACCAAAGGGCAAAATCAAAATCTCAACTCTTTCCAGGCTGTGCTGACCAGACCTGTTTGGGAAACAAACACCTGATCAAGATCTGTGAGCTTGGCAGGACTTTCGTCTAGCCCAGGGGAGACTGAAACCCCTAGAAAACCTTGCCTTTGCAGGCAACTTGAGGCAGGTATTTTGTGATCCCTGGGGGGGGGGGGGAAGGGTTTTTTAATCTGTCTTCTTAGACTTATTGTATTTCTGGACTAGGTCAGGCTTCTAGGACTTAGATTCAGAAAAACTTGACTCGGAGCCCATCTGTTCAGTATTTGGAGCAAATTCATGGGGAGTTCTTAGGCCTAAATTTGGGGTTTTGGTGGTTGTTTAAAAAATAAGTGAACAAACAAACAAAACTCCTTCGACCACCATGCAGATGAATGTAGTGTCTTAAAACATACTGCCTCGTGAAAGTAAGCAAAATGTCATCTTCTGCTTTCCTGATCTTTGGGCATTCTAATTTCAGATGTCTGCCCTTCAATGAGACAAGTGGCTGCAAGTTTAAATGCCAGATTCTTGATTCAGAATATCCTTAAGGGACTCAAGAGTTTTTGTAACTATTCAAAGAGATGGTTTCAAACTTGGGTGTCCATCTCAACTGGTGCTACAGTTACATGGAAATCCCTGGCCAGAATATATGTTGAAACACGTGTGGTAGGCATATGCAGGTTTTAACTGTCCATCTCCTTCAAAAGCCAAGGCTAAGGCTGGTTTAATAATTTCCTATTTTTAGTGCACATCTGTAAGGCTGAGATGATCTCCAAGAGCCTTTATGCAAACTGAGGTTGAGGAAAATGATCTCATATATACCTCTCTGTCCCCTGTGTGGGAGCCTATTTGGGGTCTCTAGGGCTTGGTACTCAGTAAATATCTTTTGAATTGGCTTAAATGTCATCTTAGATGGTATAGAATATAATATATGGATCAAATTCTCCCGATTCCAAATAAGCTAACTCAAATATAAATCCTTCATCTTCCTAGCTTGGTAAACAAAGAAGAAAACCCCCAAACCTGTTCTTTGCACAAATTAATACACAAATTATAAAATCTTATATATTGCATTATTTATACGACCTAGTATTTTTTCATTCATTAATTAATTTTTATTGATACATAATAGCTATACATATTTGTGTGGTACATGTGATAATTTGATACAATAATATAAATAAATAAGAGTAATTGGGATATCCAATTCCTTAAACTTTTTTTCTTTTCCTTTTTTTAAAATTAAATCATAACTATGTACATTAATACAGTCATGGGGTACAGTGTGCTGATTTTATATACAATTTGAAATAGTTTCATCAAACTGGTTAACATAGCCTTCATGGCATCCTCTTAGAGCTTTTTTAAATTTTTCAGTGGATAAATATATTTTGGGTTTTTTTTGAGTCTCACTTTGTCACCCCTGGTAGAGTGCTCTGGCATCGTAGCTTACAGCAACTTTGAACTCTTGGGCTCAAGCAATTCTCTTGTCTCAGCCTCCAGAGTTGCAGGGACTATAGGCACCTGCCATAGCACCCAACCATTTTTAGAGATGGAGGTCTCACTCTAGCTCAAGCTGGTCTTGAACTAGTGAGCTCAGGCGATCTACCCACCTCAGCCTCCCAAAGTGCTGCTAGGATTACAGGTGTGAGCATCTCACCCGGCAAATTACCTTAAATGTTTATCTTTTCTTTAGGAACATTCAAATTATTATCTTCTAAAGGTACAGTTAATTAATGCTAACTATAGTCACTCTGCTAATCTATCCATCAGGTCTTATTTCTTCTAAGTGTGTATTTGTACTAATTAATCAACCTCTCTTCATTCCTCCACACCATCACCCTTCCCACCCTCTGGTAACCTGACCTAGTATTTATTAATCCTGAAAAACAAAGACAATTATAATGAGGAGTTGATGATTAATTTTTCTTGTTTGAGTTTACCCCCTCCTAGCTAATTTTCTCTTTATAACATATGACAAATTCAGAACAGGGGTTCTGTATGCAGCACAAACAGATGGGCCACCCCTGTGTGAGACAGTGAGGCCGAACTGTAGATACACCCACTGGCCACCTTGTCCCTAAATATTGAGCACCCACAGTCTTGCTTCTAGGTATGTTTCTGAATAAGCTCCTACATAAACCAACTTGGGTAAAATCTTTGCATTTTGTATTACACTTTGTACTTTCCAAAGCGCTTCAATCTATACCTATGTCATTTATTCTCATAACCACCTGATGAACTCAAAAGAATTCCCATTTTACAGAGGAGAAGACTGAGGCAAGGAGCAGTTAAAGTGATTTGCTCACTTGAGTTAACAGTGGAGTTTGGATCCTAATTACTTCTTTACTCTTCTGGTTTAATCATTTCCTATTTTGAGTGCACGTCTGTAAGTTTAAAACTTAGCATCTCCCTGAGAGTTTGTGAAATAGTCTGTGTTATCTTTCCCTGGGCTCATAACAGCCAGTGCCGGCACCTGATGCCTGCCAGCTGCTGGTCATTTCTCTTCTGGAGTTAACAGTCTTCTTAGACTCTCTGCCATCCAGCACTTTGGTTGCTAAGCACAGAACCCCTCTCAGGAATTTGGGGATTTGTGGTCACAGGGAGAACTCAGCAGCAGTGGAAGAGCTAGGCCTTCCTTGGGAGAAAACAGGGAGGGCTGTCGGGCTGGCAGGCTGGCTCTGGGTCCAAAATGGCCCAGGCTCTGCAGTGACAGAGATCTGCAAAATTTTGGCCAGCCTACAACTCTCTTACTAACAAACTCCGCTCTCAGGGAGCAACAATCAGAGTGTTTCTATTTTGCCATCATCTGCCTAATTTACTGCTGCTCCGAGTATATAGTGCTGAAGTTCTGAAGTCAGTGCATTAAATGAACCAGGAGAGTCCATATTTGCCCTGGGAAATTCTTTAAATTCCTCGAAGAGTACATTTTTATGTGGTGTTATGCCTATAGCCCTGTTTGATAATACATACTACGTACGTGCAGAATGTGTGGGGTTTCACCTTCACAAAAACTTTTTGTCTGGCATTGTCCTTTAAGTCTGCCAATAGGGGGTGTCCTTCTCTCCTTGCATGAACATTTGGGGCAGCCCCTTGATTTTTTTTTAATAAAATGTGCACAACACAAACTTAACCATTAACCATTTAGAGTATGCATTTCAGAGACATTTGGTATATGTGCGGTGTGGGGCAACTACCACCCTCTATCTCAGTCTAAGACATTTTCATCATCCCAAAAGGAAACATCATACCCATTAGTACTCATTCCCCATTACCCTCTCCCACAGGTCCCCTTAGTCACCAGTATGCACCTGCTCATTCTGGTTGTTTCATATCAATGGAACCATACACCCCGGTGCCTTGGTGCCTGGCTTCTTCCACTTAGCATGTTTGAGATTCCTCCATGTTGTAGCTTCTATCAGTACTTCATTCACTCTAACAGCCCTTGGATTTTTGCTTACTCTTTGTTTTTAGAAAGTCAGGGGAACTTTCTTTGCAAACATTGTCTCAATTCAGAAAATCAAATCTCCAGTCCAATCCACACTTAAGTCTTGACTCAAAAGTAAGCCTTCTGCCCCTCCTCCTGCCACAGCCAGGGAAGGAGGCTGTGTTCCTTCTCTCCCTCTTCTCCTCCATATTTGCAAACTTCAGTTTCTGGTTTCTGGCCCCTCTGAAGGGAAAGCAGAGAGAGGGGACTGGATGTGGTAGCTCACACCTGTAACCCTGGCACTCTGGGGGAGCTGAGGTGGGTGGATTGCTTGAGCTCAGGAGTTCAAGAACAGTCTGAGCAAGATTGAGTCCCTGTCTCTACTAAAAATAGAAAAACTAGCCAGGCATTGTGACAGGTGCCTGTTACTCAGGAGGCTGAGGCAAGAGGATCACTTGAACCCAGGAGTTTGAGGTTGCTGTGAGCTGAGCTGACATCATGGCACTCTATCCAGGGTGATAGAGTGAGACTCTTATCTCAAAAAAAAGGTGGGAGGAGAAAATTGATCCCTTGACTAGCACTGTGTGGAACGATGTCAAGCTCTCTGATCCCATTGGTATTTCACAACCTGTCCTTGGGTCTTTTGCTGTCTCCTGCCAGGGCCTTGCAGGTGCAAATACCTTGATGTGGACAATGCATTCTGCTCTTTTTCCTGTTTCCTGCTGGCTCCCCACAGTCTCTGGGGCATCCCATGCCCTCCCCAAAGTATCTTCTGAGTATAATTTTTAACTCTCCATATTGGTTGGTCTCTCTTCCATGGGGATAGGATCCCCTAAAACATAACAGAAATTACATAGACACATTTATATAGAGACCAATGACTGGACTGTAATAGAGCCATACAATTGTTCCATTCAGAAACCGTATTTAAAAATAAAATTTGTCCTCAAAATAAAAGTCATGTGTTTGAACACATTTTTAAGGATGATTTTTTAAGTATTTTAAAAACATTGGCAGAATAATTATTTTTAGTATACAATCGAGTCTTTTAATCTGTTTTGTTGCTATACCTCATTCTCGTGCTCTGTCAAAAATATTCCTTCAGGGTTTTTTAAAATTATTTTTTATTAAATCATAACACTCAACATTGATGCATTTATGGGGTTCAGGGTACTGCTTCGATATACAATATGAAATGTTTACATTGACCTGAGTAACACATCCATCACAATTATACTTATTTCTTAATGGTTTTGAAATGTACCATTGCATCAAGGCTTGTTATTTTGGATTTTTATAAAGGTACCTGAAATTGTCTTCAAAGTTGTATTTTATTTATTTTATTTATTTATTTATTAGAGACTGGGTGTCACTTTGTTGCCTAGACTGAAGTGCAGTGGTCAGATCATAGCTCACTACAGCCTGGAACCCCTGGGTTCAAGCCATCCTCCCACCTCAGCTTCCCAAAGTGCTGGAATTACAGGCATGAGCCATCACTCCTGGCCCAAAGTTGCATTTAATTGTTACTAAGTTTGAAATTATTAGCACCTTTAAAAGACTTTTTTCTATAGACCATTATATATATATATATATATATATATATATATATTTATTTTTTTGAGGAAAATAGTGATCAAAATTCAGTATTTTTTTTTTGAGGAAAATAGTGATCAAAATTCAGTATCAAAACACCCAGCTTTTTTTTTTTTTTTTTGCAATTGTCATTGTTTAGCTGGCCTGGGTCGGGTTCGAACCTGCCACCCTCAGTGTATGTGGCTGGAGCTGTAACCACTATGTTATGGGTGCTGGGCCTCCTAGACCATTATATTTTTAATTGAGAAACTATTCTTTACTGATGCCGAGGTGCTTGGTGAGCTTAAGGATATTTTGCTAAGTGTAGAAGAGTCTCGTTTCTAATTTATTTCATATTGAAATGTATAAATATTTCAGTCCAAATGTTTTCACAGACATGTCTCCTTTCAGAATCCCTTTCTTTGATAAACACTGTTACAAGATGAAAAAGTATCAAATAAGTGATCTCTGTGCATGATTCTTTTGAATGTTTTGCCAAACTTAGACTGTAAGCCTTTCTCAATTTTATTCTATTTTGGTACAGAATATAAATTTATACCAGCAAAAATAGAAACTCCAGCAAAAGATTCTCCCCTTAAGATTTCCTAAAGCACAATAGTAGATTGTGCCGTGCATGCTCTCACCCTTGAATTTGTTCAGTTCCAACCTTGACCCTTTCAGGATTAATCTCTATGCCTTCCTGTTTCCAAGCTTTGTTTTCAATGATTGCAATTTGCTAAAAGTTTGAAAAGCTGGAGTTTTATTTCAGTGCTCCATATATTGAGCACTTTAATTAAATGTTTCCAAATAGTTTTTGAACAAAACGTAGAGGATTCAATTAAAAAACAAAACGGTTGATATTATTATAAGACTATTGGGCTGATTTACAAGGCTTCTGCAAAAGCTCAAATACTTCTAAAATCTGATTAATGTCTTGCAGCAAAGAAAAAAAAAGTAAGCTACCATGCCAAAGTTTTTTTTTAAAATACCACTTCAGCTCTTTCACAGTTACACAGTATGTATAAAAGTATTTGTAACATATACCAACTACAATTTCTATTTCAGTTCATACTCATGCATAGACTATAATGGCTGATTTGAATGAAGTAGAAATTACATGTATATCATAACCAATTCCAAGGTCATTGCTACTTGATAGTTAAATTTCATAAAAACGTGTTGATCATGAAGCTGTGTTTCACCAAAATATATATTTGTATTGAGACTACAAAACCAATTTTATCTTCAAGGCCAGTTTAAATTAACAATAATCTCTATTATATTCATTTTGGATATTACATCTTTGGCAGAATGAACTTCCTAAAGCTTTATTTTGATTCCATGAATGGGTTGAAAAATATAAAACTCTTACTAGAGTTAACTGACCTACTTGGAACATCAGATAATGTGAACATCAAATTGGTATCATTTAACTATTTGCAAAGTTGTTCTGCCAACAAAGTCCACACATTAACAATTATCACTTCTCTCTGTATGTGTACAAGAGAACTTGGAATAAAAAATAAGCAAGATTAATAAGCAGGCATGGTGGCAGGCATCAGCAGTCCCAGCTACTCGGGAGGCTGAAGCAGGAGGATTGCTTGAGCTCAGGAGTTGGAGGTTGCTGTGAGCTGACCTAACACTATGATACTGTAACCCAAGCCAGCAAGACTGTCCCAGCAGAAAAAAAATGAGCAAGATAAATTTTTATTATGGTAAAATTCACATAACATAAAATGTATCATTTTATCTATTTTAAGTGTACAGTTCAGTGACATTAAGTACATTATTGTGCAACCATCACCACTATTCAACTCCAGAATATTTTTGTCATCCCAGACTGAAATGCTATACAGTAGCTCCCCGTATTCTCTCCCTCCAGCTTCTGGTAACCACCGTTCTACTTGCTTTCCCTGTGATTTTGATACTCTAGGTACTTCAGATAAGTGGAATTATACAATATTTGTTATGTTGTGACTGGCTTATTTCACTTAATGTAGAGTCTTTAGGGTTCATCCATGTTGTGGTGAATATCAGAATTTCCACCCTTTATAAGGCTGAATAATATCCCGCTGTGTGTATGCACCCTGCCACATTCTGTTTATCCACCCATTGATGGACACTTGAATTGCTTCCATCTCTCATCTATTATAAATAATTCTGCTGTGAACATGTGTGTTCACCATCCGTGTGAGTTCCTGATTTCAATTCCTTTGGACTTACACCTAGGAGAGGATCTACTGCTTCACACAATAATTCTGTGTTTAACTGTCTGAGGAATCAGTCTACCATTTTCCACAACAGATCCGTTTACGGTCCCATCAGCAAGGATTCCAAGGGTTCCAATTTCTCCACATTCTTTCCAACACTTGTTATTTTCTGTTTTTTCATACTAGCCATCTTAATGGGTGCAAGGTGGCATTTCACTGCAGATTTGATTTGTATTGCTCTAGGATTGGTGATGATGAGCATCTTTCTGAGTGCTTATCGGCCATTTGCATATCTTCTCTAGAGAAATGTCTATGCAAGTACTTTTCCCAAAATATAAGCAAAAGTAATTTTAAAGAACAATTGTTTAATAATAGAAAAAAAAAATGGTTCACAGAGCAGTGTATACGTGTACTTTTCCCTAGGTGCACGCGTGTTCAATTATCCTCTTTGAGCATTTTCTCCTAAAAATAATCAATACATTCTGCTGTCGATGTTTCTTTGGCAGATTTGTGTCTTCTGGTTTCCATGTGGTCAACGACTTTGGGCCCCATGGTGTGTTGGCAAACATCAACATTTTCTGCTAGGTACATGTTCATCATCATCTTTCTTGAGATACAGAGATGTGGTACTTAAGTTTTTATTAAAATGCATGCAAATGTTTTTGAGCTCATTGTGGCCAGAAGGGCATATTGTAAAATGTAAAAATCATTACGAAACAATACAATGAAAAGTGAGAGTTGCATCAGATGCTACATGACCACGCTACAGTAGCCAGAACAATTCAGGCTTCTCTCTCTATGCCCTTGGATAGGACTGTGTAGCCTGCATTTCCCACATATCTTTTATGACACCTAATCTACAACTTCTTCTTTTTCCCATTGATACTGTCAACTGGAAGCCTGGTGGCTTTGACCCTTTTGGAGGCCACATCGCAGGCTATTGGCATAACAACTTGTTGGAACACAACTAGCTGATATTCCAAGTGCCCACAGGGTCAGTGGCACCATATCTGGTACTTTTTCCTCCCACCAGGCAAGACTGGTGCCAGTAAGCTTTCTGTGGTTACTCGTGTCAGGGTGTACTTTATTTGGGAGTGCCCTGCATGCTGTCTTCACAAGAAAGCTGTTGGTCAAGCTGTGCAACAGGGAAAGAGAGATATTTCTAGGAAACTTCTGAATTTAACCACAGATTAAAGGGCTCACGTGTGTTACATGAGACCATAGTGTGAAGCTAGAAGTTTCAAGTGGAGGTCTACCAAACCCATCTGGTTGGTGTGAATGGAAGTATTATTATAATACACTTTGGGCTTTGTACCTGTAGCTCAAGCAGCTAAGGCGCCAGCCACATACACCAGAGCTGGCAGGTTTGAATCCAGCCCAGGCCTGCCAAACAACAATGACAACTACAACCAAAAAATGGCTGGGCATTGTGGCAGGCGCCTATAGTCCCAGCTACTTGGGAGGCTGATGCAAAAGAATCACTAAAACCCAGGAGTTGGAGGTTGCTATGAGCTGTGATGCCATGGTGCTCTACCCAGGGCCACAGCTTGAGGCTCTGTCTCTAATAATAATAATAATAATAATAATAATAATGTCCTTTGCTTAAAAGTAAAATGCTGAACCAGCCGGGACTCCAAGATGACAGACCCAAACTGGAACCATCCTGGACAAATTAGGGCAGGTGATTGCTTACCAGTGGCCCCCAAATGATCCATAGGAAAACGCATCCATCTTTTGCCTGGATTAATTCTGCCTTCCATCCAGTGCCAATTCTCATTTGCTCCTCCACCAAGGTAGTACTAAAACCCATTTTCCTTGTCTTAAAGATTGCCCAGGGAGGAATCAAACTCTAATTGGTAATGGATGCTCTGCAACAGCTTGGGCACAAAACATAAGCACACCTTTGAGAGACAGACCACCTCACTATGGAGTGACACAGAACCAGTCAAGGCACTAACCTGGCAACTAAGAGGACACGTTCTGGAGTCACACTGCCTGGGGGCCAGCCCAGCCCTCTACCCAGCAGCTGTGTGAACCTGGAGAAGTTACTCAAGTGCTCTGCAAAGTGATGAGAGGATTTGCCTCAGAGTATGCACAGTTGCCAGATGAAATTCAAATTCATTAAATTTGAATTTTAGATTGCATTTTTTTAACTGCTGGGAAGGGAAACCAACAACAAATAACTTTATAGAGTAAGTAGGCTCCAAGTTTAACTGAGTATACTGGGTCTTTATTTGCTAAATCTGACAACCCTATTGGTGTCAGAGTTAGGACAGGGCCTGGAATATAATAACTTATAGAATCAACTGCTGTTGTTAAGACTTCAAGGAACAGCAATCTTATAGCAAAAGGAAAGGATGTTGTGAGTGAGCAGAGCCTGAGTTCTTCCCTCTGTTTCTCCTGTTAGGAGGCCACGTGGATCTTCATAGTCAGATTCTCTCAGCCCATCTTTTTCTTGGCTTCTTCCAAATGTCTCCCTGGTGGCTGAAGGATGCCTCCAGCCTCAAGTCCACATGACCTAGAAGATCCAATCCTGTCCTAGTTTGGGTTGTTATAGGTGTAGATTTTGAAAAAAATAAAAAAAGCATGTAGGTAAATAGTTTATGTGAGAGGCATCCCAGAAACACTTGAAAGGGAGTGAGAATATGAGGGAGGGAAGATGGAAGTCAATCAGGGGCATTATCAAGATACATAGATAGATAGATAGATAGATAGATAGATAGATAGATAGACAGATAGATAGAGTCTCATCTGTGGCCCTGAGTAGAGTGCCATGGCATCATCAGAGATCATAGCAACTTCAGACTCTTGGAATCGAGTGATCTTTTTGCCTCAGACTCCTGAATAGCTGGGACTACAGTGCCTGCCACAATGCCTGGCTAGTCGGGGTTTTTTTCTCTCTTTCTATTTTTAATAGAGACTGGGTCTTGCTCATGGTCAGACTGGTCTTGAACTCCTGAGCTCAAGCAATCCACCTGCCTCAACTTCCCAGAGTGCTAGGATCATAGGTGTGAGCCACCATGCCCAGCATCGGGGCATTATCAAACACACTATCAAACATAATTTAAACTTATCATCACCATGGGCAACTGAAACTCTCTCCTGTTGGGAAACTCTAGAGAGTTATCCCAATGGAGGTGTGAGGAAGCTGCCTCTGCTCATCATGCTGAGGTCTGGTGCCAGGGTCACTAACACTCTGGCACTTCTGGCCTTCCCACTGCCACATGAAAGTCCTCAGAGAGCACACAGGCCAGGAAGCCACCCTGGGTGTATAGAGGTGAGACTGAACGTGGCATGCAGGGGCCACCAACAGTAGCTCCTGCAAGCTTCTCCAGTGGACTAATTCATGTCTCTTAATTCAAATTTTTAAGGGAGAGGTCTTGATTGGCCACTAGCTGGCCTTGGGTCTGGTATTGGCCCTCAATCCATTCACCATGGCTGGTGGTCAGGGGCTGCAGGTGAATTATGACCTGCTCCTTCTATGTAGGCTTTGGGCTTGGGCAGTCATCATAGAGACAGGTGGGGACAACCCTCCATGTGCAACCACGACATGATAGTTAACCATGTTTGTGTTTATGTAGGATGCTAAAAATCAGTCTCTTGAGTCTGGACCCCTATGGGTCAGGTCTTCCAGAGCAGACCCAGTCCATCTCTGGCTATAGGAAAAGAATATCTTTCCCATATCTGAGGCTGCATACATGGGTCTCCGTGCCGTCTCCTTTCTAAACAAAATCAAACTCCTCAGTTTCTTCCTCTCTTCTTCATACCAGGCTTGTATTTTCATTTGGTCAGAAGACCTTTCAGTCCAAAAAAGCAAAGGGGAGGGAGGAAGCAGACATAGGGACTTGTGTTCTGAGCAGGGCTGAATGTGGCAAGGCAGGCGAGGCTGGCTAGATCCATGGGGCAGAGGCCTGGCCTTGGTCTGAACTCCCCGTCACCAGCACCTCGGATGGTGCTGCAGCTGCCATCTGCGGGGAGAGCACCCAGCGGATGGGTGAGGACCTTGCTCTGGACTACTCGGGCCATGCCACATGTCTGGGAAACTCTGAAGTAAACAGTCCTCAGGTGGCTGAGGGAGGCTGCGCCACCACCAATGGGATCCCAGAAAGACAAAGGCACTCTCGGTAAAGAGAATGTCTCCCAAGATAGACCCATATCTAGGCCTTTTCTCTCCATGTGGACTCTTGACTAAAGAAAGTTTTCATCAGGGACATGGACTAGGATCAAGACAGACAACAAACAGAATAAACAGAACAGAGCCAGAGCAGAAGGAACACAAATGCCCACGTGTGCTTAACAACCGGCTCTCGTCTGAGTTCTGTCTCTGGGCCCCAGGAGCTCTAACTCACCCTGACCTTTCTTAGAACTGAACCTTCCAGCATCCAGCCACCAACCCAGTGCCACTCACGGGCTTTCTTTAGTCATTAGTGGCGCCTGTGTCATCATCAGAGTTGGCTTTTCCTTGAGCAAAGGTTACCAGTTCTATTAGTTTCCTGAGACTAACAACAAAAAACCACAACCAGGTGGCTTAAGGCAACAGAAATACATTCTCTACAGTTCTGGAGGCCAGAAGTCCAAAATGTCCCCTCTGGAGCTCTGCAGAAGGATCCTTCCTTGTCTCTTCCTGCTTCAGGTGGCCGTCAGCAGCCCTTGGCCACAGCAGCTTGTGACCACATCACATCAGTCTCTGCCTCCGTCTTCACATTATAGTCTCCTCTGTGTCTGTGTCTTCTCCTCTCCTGTCTCTTATAAAGACACTCATCACTGGATTTGGGACCCATGTGGGGTCCTAATCCAGGGCAATCTCATCTCAAGATCCTTAACTGAATTACATGCACAAAGACCTCTTTTCCAAATAAGGTCATTTTCACAGTTTCTAAGGATTTGTGTACATACCTTTCTGGGGGCTACCTTTCAACCCATTATACCAGCTAAAAAGTCTGGGAAAGATCACCCGTGAAGTATTTTTTGAATGCCCACTCTATGCCAGATTCAGGCAGGGCTCAGTCTCCCTTGCAACAACTCCCCAAAGTCTGGTTGTGTTTCAGAGAATGACTCCACCACCACCCCATACTCAGCTGGGCCAGCTATTAAAGTTGTCCTCAGCAAGCTAAGACCCTGACCAATAGGGGAGAGCTAGGGCTTTCTAAGCAACAGGTCACTTTCCTGGTCAGTTTGGCTGTGAAATTATTTTGGGTGCCCCAGAATCAATAGACTATAGCCCAGGGTCCACCAGGCATCTGCTCAGACATTGAACTCAGAGAATCCTGCAGCTGCCGTAACAGAGTGGCTTAACAGATGAAAAATAATAATTGGGTAGCTTAACAAATGAAAAATAATTATCTCACAATTCTGAAAGCCAGAAGTCCAAAATCAAGGGGTCTGCAGGACCCTCCTCTCTGAAACTCTGGCTGGGGAGAATTTTCACTGCTTATCCCAGTTTCTGGTGGTGGCATTCCTGGGAGTTCCTCTGCTTCCATTCGCATCACTGCAGTCTCTGCCTGTGATTCCCCTGGTGTTCTCCCTGTGCTGCTGTTATCACATCATCTTCCTCTTTTTATAAGGACACCAGTTACATTTGATTAAGTGGCTGGACTGCTCCAGTGTGACCTCATCTGAATTGCATTTGCATTTGTGATGATCCTGTTTCCAAAAAAAGTCACACATTCTGAGGTATCAGGGGTTAGAATGTCAACATATATTTTTGGTGGGGCCACAGTTCAACACACAACCGTAAACAAAATGCAACCACAGAGTCAAAATTGGGATGGCACTGGGAGCTTGACACAGAACCCTTGGGATGTCTCAGGCCCAGGCCTACCCATCTGATGCCTCTGTGACAGGTCTTTCGGGTCCCAGGCCCATCTTGCTAGGCTGAGTGGAATCTATAAGGGACCAGGTGGGGAGGGTGGGTCCCCAGCCCTGCCAGGTTGCCCTTACTCTCCTCCCACTGAGAGGGGGGCTCCATTGACATAAAGGTCAGTGCCCTTATGGAGTTCACCAGAGAGTCCTTTAATAAACTCTCCTCTAGGCACCTGGTGTGAGCAGGCCCTCTGCTGCCTCCCAGGGCCTTCACTTGACTCCCTCCCCAATCTCTCTGTCCCATTTTCTATCATGGTCCGGTCCCTCCTCTCTCTACTCCAGCCACCTTCCCACGCTTCCACTTCCCCAGGCTCACTCCTATCTCTGCACAGTTTTCTTTTGGTACCTGCAGTGCTCTTCCCAGCGAGCTGATCCTCACTCTCACCCCACTTCAAAGCCTTGCTCGGCTGTGGCAGGCTAAGTGAGGGTTTCCCTGACTATCCTTCCAAGAAGTGCAATGCCTGCCAGCCCCAAGCACTTCCAAGCCCCTTTGGCTTCTCAATGTTTTTCAGAGCAAATTGAGAAAGTGTGTTGCCTCCTTCTAGGACACCATGTACCATCCGCATCTGTCTCTGCTGCCTCTAGAATGGAAGCTCATGGAGGTATGCCCAGTACCTAGGATGGTGGTATGTACAGGCATTCATTCACCCACACATTCATTCAGCAGGTGCTAACTGGCACTGCGTGGGCACCAACAGTTTGCACCTCCATCCCCTGCCCCTCTGATTTCCCTCTTACATGGCCTCCAGCTCGCTACTGCCCAAACTCTCTGGCCCTGCATTGCCATCCTGAGTGCTGGAGTTCCAGAACCCAGCGGGAGCTGGGCCTGAGGTCTGTTTTCCCTGGCGAGGACGACAGAGTGAGCGAACCCCTTCCATGTGGCAGGCTCTCAGGTGAGCCTCTCCTGACTGCCCCCACTGCTATTCGAAGTTGGGCTCTTTGAAGCCAGAGACTTTTTTTTTCATTACATATATTTTTTGACTTTTAAGAAACATTTATTATTATTGCTTTTTTTCAGGTACAAATGTCTTTTTTAAATTTCGAATTAACATGAGCATACAGATGTTTCAGTTACACAGTTTTCATTTCTAAGGTAAAGTCCAAGTTGTAGTTGAGCCCTTCACCCAGGGGGCGTGCTGAACACCCCCACCTTGTGCACATTAGATGAGATCCCACCAATCACCCTCCCTCCTCCCCCACCTCCTCTTCCCTCTCCAGAGTCATTTTTAAACAATGATCAGGTCTACCCCGTCAGCACTTCTGCAGACAGCCCTTGTGACTGCTTCAGCTCCCTTCCTTCCAACCCTCTCGTAAATCTGCTGTATGTCAACCCCTTTCTGTTCACTGTGCTTAGCAGCCTCTCACCTCCTCCTCCCCCTCCCTCTCTTTCTTCTCCTCCTTCCCCTCTCTGTCTCCCCCTGCCCCTCCTCCTTGCCTTGCTCACACCAGACATCAAACTAGCCCTGCTGGTGCCCTTGTATTTCCCAAGAGTGCCTTCTGCTCTCCCTTGTGTCCACAGTTCTCAGTCGTGCAGGGTCAGGCCTAGGGGGGGCCTGAGAGAGACTCTATTCTGTGTTCTTTCCCTTTCTAGAGCCTGTGCAAAAACGTTCTGCTTCAGCTAAAAAGTCTCAGAATTCTCATTCTTGGCCCTGCCCATTGGTTCATTGCACTTGCTCAGATGGAGCTAAACCTCAGCAACAGGTACACAGATTTTCAGCTATTGTTTGTCGTTTTGTTTCTTAAGTCAGTTTTCTTGCCACAGGTTTAGAAGTGCATGCAAGGTGTGGGGAGCCGGGGAGGCAGCGAGGTGGCCTAAGGCAGGGTCTGGGCCTCTGCCCTGTCCACCCAGCACCTCTCCCTGTTACCTTACTGTTGAACCTCCTGGGGAAGGCCCTCCTGGACTGTGCCTTGGCCTCCCATCCTCCCCTTGCTTGTTGTGCTTGGCACTTGTCTTCCTGTTAGTTGACCTTGGTTTTCCCTTGACAATCTTCTAGTTCAAACTCCAGCATACCCTGTGTGAGCCGCCTTTAGCAAACATTCCTCTCAGCCCCACCTAGGACTGACACCCACTTATTCTGCAAACACCCCTCAAGTCCACCCTTCACCTGCTGAGGGAGGTGCTCAAGCCAGGCACCATAGGTAGGAACAAATGACATTCCTGAACATGGCGACCTGGGTTCTGGCAGAAGGGGCAGAATAGAAACAGGTGTTATATAACTCTTAGATATACCTCCTGGGGTCTAAAGGCCTGGAAAAAATGGGGGGTGTATAGTTTATCTGGATGTAGTTTTAATGTAATCCAGAATACAAACATCTCAGGAGCCAGGCACAGTGGTTCACATCTGTAGTCCTAGCACTCTGAAAGGCTGAAGTGGGTAGATTGCTTGAGTTTATGAGGTTGAGACCAGCCTGAGCAAGAGCAAGACCCTGTCTCTAAAATATAACCAGCTGTTTCGGCAGCTACTTGGGAGGCTGAGACAAGAGAATAGCTTGAACCCAACAGTTTGAGGTTACTGTGAGCTATGATGCCACAGCACTCTACTGAGGGTGACAAAAAATAAAAAATCTCAGGAGAGGTGTTCATGGTCTAGTTTAACTGGCTAGATGGACTGGGAGGAGATTGGGGCTGATTCTAGACCTACCCGTGGTGGGGCAGGGTGAGGAAGAGAGGGTGGGGTCGGCCACCAGAAGGGAGCAGTGGCAGGTCCGTGGTACCTGAAGGATACACTGATTGACAACGGATAGTTCCAGATAAAAAGGGCATTAGGGTACCAAGGAATGTTAACCTGGTGGATAATCCAGGTGGAGGAAATACCTAAGAGCCCAACAGGTAGACAGGGTAGCATGGGCATGTAGAGTGACAAAGTTCTAGCAATTATGCCTGTGGATTGAGATTAAGTTATTAAACAGTGAGTTTCAGAAAGCTGGGCATGGAATGTCTCAAGTTCTCCTGCTCAAGGAGACATTCAAGAAAATTTGAATGCCTTTTGGAATAGGCAGGTTAACATACCATGTTAAGACTGCAGGGAGGGGTGAGGATGACCAGCTGCAGAGGGCACATCTGTGGTGGTCACCAGTGCTGTGCCCCATTAGTGCTGACTCAGCTTCCAGGCACCTGATAGGATTTACCTTCCCCTCCTCCTCGGAAGCTCAGAGTCGTGTGACTTGCCCTGGCAATAAAATCTGGGCAGATGGAGCACGTGTGTGTTTCCAGGAGGGAGCTTTAAAGGCCAGCAAGCTGTTCCCTTGCTCCCTTCCCTTCACTGCAGCAGTGGTTGTGCAAGCACCCGTCAAGAGAAAGCTGCCACCAGCCTGAGTCCCTGAGGGGACCCCACGAGCAGAACACCCCTCTGACACGTCCTTGGATATGTAGCATGAATAGGAAATAAACTCTAGTGTTAAACCACTAAAGCCTAGAGTTGTTTGTTACCACAGCATAACCAGCTCTCCTAGGAGCAGGCTCTTCCCAAACAGATGGCAGGGCAGGAGACGGCACAGAGGTGGAGAAGGAGCAGGGAACAGAGCTGAAAGGCCTCCTCTGTGTGTCTCTGTTTCCTTATCTATAAAATGGGACAACACAACTCCTCAAAGTGCCTCCTTTATACTAGGCATGTGTCCAAAGAGCAGGGGGAGGAGAAGGACGGGCACCTCCTCCCTGGGCCCACGTCCCTGAGGTTGGAGCTCTGAGTAGCATCAGTCTCCAGAAGGAACAGGAAGGAAGAGGCTGAGGGCACAGTAGGCGTGAGGTCGAATAGAGGTTTTGAAATAAAAGCCCTCTCCTCGCCTCCACCCTCTGTCTCCTGTTCCCAAAGAAGCTCCAGCTCAAAGCAGGCCAAGCTCCTCACCCTCCCTCCCGGCACAGCCTCTGCTGACTCCCCAGGCTGCTCGGTACTTTGTCTTCTTCCTCCCACCTGTGGCACCTGGATTTCTTTCCGCCTACTTCTTCCTGACCCTCGGCACAGCCTCTAAATCAGTGGTTCTCAACCTTCCTAATGCCTCGGCCCTTAATACAGTTCCTGTGGGTTGCGACCCACAGGTTGAGATGTGCTGCTCTAAATGTTCAAACAGTCCTGGGCCTCATCCTCCAAACACCCACGCACCTACGAAACAACACTTGTAGGCCTCTCTTTTCAAACAGAGAACAACACAGCTGCGAGAAGGGACGGGCTCCCTAATTCAAAACCAACAGAGCCTGGAAGGGCACCTTGGGAAAAGGAAACTCAGGAGAGCAGGGAGGAAAGAGAAGACAGACCCAGAGCACCTCTTGGGTGCACGCCCTCCAGCCATTTTCCAGTCCTTCTAAGAGCTGAAACAGCCAGACAGTCCCCTTCCCATCCTTCTTTGCAACAAAAGTAGAGGTGTAGGCTCTAACTCTGGCCAGCAGGCCCCAAAGAGGAGGCATTCACTGGTGTCTTTTGGGGAAGGTTTTCCTCCCTAACAAAAGGAGATGCAGAGGTGAAAATGCTCTTCCTCTCCAGCCAGATATTGTCATGCCTATGTGGGATGGAATTGTCATCTTGTGACCACAAGGACAAGCCTAGGACCAAGCTATTATGCCGAGAAAGTCTGAGTAGTAAGATGGAAGGGTCTGGGTCTCTGGGGACCATCACTGAGAAGCGACCCAGAAACTTCCCCAAGGTAGGTTTTCTGATTATGTATGACAATGTCGGTACTTACTATTTAATCTCCTAGTAATTGGGCATTTGCCTTGTACAGTAGGAAGTATTCTGATGGACACAGAAGGAACCAGCATTAGCCAAATTCCCTGATGTGTGGGACTCTGCTGGGAGCTTTATATAAGTAATTACCATCATACATTATCCTCTTCTTACATTTTAGGAAACCAAATCTTAGAGAGGTTAAGTACCCAGCGCAAGGTCACATATTACATGCCCCAGGCAGGACTCAGTATCATTGTGACAAAAATCAAAATTTATTGCCCATTTACAGGTAAATAGATGAACAAAATGAAGCTTATACATACAATGAAATATTATTCAGCCTTAAAAAGGCTGATATTCTGATATATCCTACAACATGGATGAAGCTTGAAAACATCATGTTAAGTAAAATAAACCAGACACAAATGGACAAAAATTGTATAATATGCGTGGAGTACATACCACATTCCAGGTTGTAAGTGCTGGGACTACAGAGGTGACAAGACCCAATTCCTGCTCTTATGGAACTTATATTTTTAGTGTGGGGAGACAGGCAGTAGACAGGTGAAAAAGAAATAAAGCTAAACAAACAAAAACACACACGCACACAATTAATTAAATATATCCCTTTTCTCAGAAGTCCCGGGAGCTTGGTCTGTACTTTGCTTTGGCTTTGGTGCCTTATCCTCCAGTTTGTAGCTCTTGGGGTTAGGTCATTTTAATCTCAGGTCTGCATGGAGGGGAGGGGCAGGCGTTCACCAGCGAATGCACGGTGTGGTGGTTCAGAGTGTGAGGGCTCTGCAGCCAGAAAGTGTGGGTTCAAATCTCAGCTCTGCCTGCTAACCATGTGGCTTTGACAATTATCTTCATTTCTCTGGGCCTCAGTTTCCCCATAGATAAACTTAGGAACTGGGACTAATCACAGAACCTAGTTCCTAGGGTTTTTATGAGAATCAAATTTTTGTGAGCCTCCCACAATACACATAGTTGGTGCTAGTTCAGTGTTCGTTGAATGAATGGACATCTCTTCAAGCACTTGACCAGCTGCCGCTGGTCTACTGTCACATGGAAACCACCCACCTGCACACTAGCCCTCTTAAGTGTGCAAGAGTCAAGCAGAAGTGGGCTCCCCTGTGCTTGTTCCCAAACCACCCTTTATGGTGGTGATGAGCCGGCCTGCTCCACCTGTCATTTCAGGAAAATAAGCAGACACTGCCCTCAGGGGCCGCAGTAAGGCCAGCTCCACTGTCAGCACATCCCAGAGAAGCAGACAGGCTCCAGGAGTGCAGGATCAGGACTCATTAATAATTAATGCCTCACAGCCAGGCCTAATCTTTGCCACTGTCTGGAGCTTCACGCTGCAGTGTCAGAATTAAAATCCCATGGCCTGGGACAGCAACTTAGCCTAGCAGAGACTCAGTTCCCAGTCTGTGAAATGGAGGTGCTAGCTCCCACCCTCTGGGGGATTTGTGCTAGCAACCTGCTGTGGGTTATGAGCACGTTGCCACACCATCGTTAAGCCTAGTGGTTTACCTTCAGTGCCTTTTGACCCCAGGGAAGTAGGCTAAGGCCAGCCTGGGAAGATTATTTGCAGGGAATTAGTGCAGGCGAGAGCAGGATTAGGCCAGAGGCCCCACAGCTCCCATCTGCAAAGAACTAGTGCCCCCTTTAGCTGAGAATGAGCACTTGCTGCTCAAGGTGTTTCGAAAGGGTTTACAAGGAAGAGTCAGTCATGAGCTAGAAAAGCTTTCCTCATCAGCCTCTAAGGCAGATGTTGCCCTGATCCTCACCCATCCTTCCTCCAGAACCTCTGCCACCAGGACAACAGCCAGCATGCACCAGTTCTCCAGAGGATGTGTAGGTATCTCCAGGAATGAGGACACCTGGCTGGTCACTGACCTGCCACTCCCTGTGAGACCTGGCTAGCCACCTTGCCACGTAGGGCCTCATTTTCTCACTTGTGAAATAAGAGAGTGCTGGGCAGTGGCCTATCCATGCTCTTGAGACAGCAGATTCAAATTGGAAGGGAGGAGATTGAGGAGAAAGGGTCAATTTTGGCTTCCTACTGGGTTTACAGGCAACAACAGTAGAGAATGAAACCAAACTGTCACCTACCAGGAAACAGACCAAACTGTCAAATGAATGAATAAATGATGGATGAACGAATGCATGCAGGCGGGCATGAAACCGTGAATGTGGACGATGTACAGGTTTGTTAAAGAGCAACAGCATTTCCTCCGAAGGACATGCAAATGATAAAACTGCTTCTGAGGGTAAATTATATAATCCACATAAAACAGAAAAAACCAGAATTATTCAAAGACACTTTATTTTTTTTTTTTATTGAGTGTTAACTATGTACATTGATACTCTTCTGGGGTACAGTGTGGGGTTTTCACATGCATTCTGAAATACTTCCATCAAACTGGTCAACACAGCCTTCATGTAAAAAATACAATGCTTGATT
>CAUYTI010092206.1:0-28786 GCA_963575145.1 Galago senegalensis | reverse complement strand
ATCCCCAGCCCGGGCCCGCCAAACAACACTGATGGCTGCAACCAAAAAAATGGCCAGGCATTGTGGTGGGCGCCTGTAGTCCCAGCTACTTGGGAGGCTGAGACAGGAGACTTGCTTGAGCCCAGGAGTTGGAGGTTGCTGCGAGCTGTGATTCCATGGCACTCTACCCAGGGGGAAAGCTTAAGGCTCCGTCTCAAAAAGAAAAAAAAAATACACGGTTAGAAAAAAAAAAAGCCTTAAACCAGGAAAACCTATTTGCAAAACATAGATTTGACAAGAATTTAATAAAATAATATGAAAACTCCTAAAACTTAATTTTTTAAATCCAGTTTAAAAATAAGCAAAAGACTCGAACAAACTTCATGAAAGAAAATATATGAATGCCTAGTAAACACATGAAATAGTGTTCAGAATCATTAGTTATCAGGGAAATAGCAACTAAAAACACATGAATAGTTCATTAGACACCCACAGAAATGGCTGATCACACCAAATGTTGGAGAGATACGGTACAGCCAGAATGCTCGAACACTGTTGGTGAACTAGAAAATGATATAACCACTTTGGGAAAAGATACAGAAAATACCTGGCAGTTTCTTATAAAACTAAATATATCCCTACTTATGATCCAATAATTCCAACATCAGATATTTGCCCAGGAGAAATGAAAATAACCCACAAAAAAAAGACTTTTACAAGAATGTTTGTAATAGCATTATTCATAATAGCCCCATACTGGTAATGGCCCAAAAGAATGGGTAAGCAAATGGCGATGCATTCATACAATGATATATTATTCAGTAATAAAAAGAAACAAATTAAGGGGGTGCGGAGAGGAGGAAGAGGTGAGGAGGAGAGTGACTGGTGGGAGGAGGGCAGGCAATCAGCAGGATCTCACCTAATGAATACAAAATGAGGGTGTTTAGCAGCCCCCCCAGGTGCCCAGGTGAAGGGCTCAACTACAACTTGAACTTCACCTTGGAAGTGAGAACAGTGTAACCTAAAAATTTGTACTCTCTTACTGATTTGAAATAAATAAATAAAATAAAAGTAAATAAACTAATTACTGATACTTAGAACAACATGAATGAATCTCAAAAACATTCTGAATAAAGTAAACATTCAAATTTGTAAACATTCAAAATAGTGTACACTATATAATTTGTGTATGATGTTTTACAATAGAAAAGGCTAATTCTAAACTTGAAAAAAATCAGAGCAGGAGTTAACGAGTGGGCCTAAAATCAACTGGAAAAGGACACTGATTTGGCAATTGCTTGGGTAGTGGTAATATTGTGTATCTGAATAGGGATTTGAATTACATGGCAGTTCTCATACATCAAAATTCAGTAAATTATACTCAAAATTTTAGCATATAAATTTTATCTCAAAGAAAGAGAAGCAATAACCAGATATTGAACTCTAGTTAATAATATGCATGTTGAAGTAGTTAGGGTGAAGTGTACAGATGTCTGCATTTTAGCTTAGGAATTTATACATTTTAAAAGTGGATTGATGGGCACTTAAACAGATTCCAAACTTGGTTATTACAGCAGTAAATAGTGCTGCAATAAACATGGGAGTGCAGATATCTTTTCTATATACTAAAGTCCCCTCCTTTGGAAATATGCCCAGCAGTGAGATCACTAGGTCATATAGTAGTTCTAATTTTAGTTTTTTGAGCACCTTCCATACTGTTCTCCATAGCAGTTGCACTAATTTACATTCCCACCAACAGTGTATAAGGGTTGCTCCTTCTCTCTATCCTCATCATTATTTGCTATTGCCTGTCTTTATGATAAAAGTCATTTTAACTGGGATGACATGACACCTTATTGTATTCCTCTGGTGACTATTGATGCTGAACACTTTTTGCACTAAATCCTTAAGACCTAATGCAATGCCTGGTACATAGTGGACCCTCAGTAAAAATTGGATAAATTTATTAATTTTGAAAAATATGGGATATGCTAATGGTAAGGATTCTACTTGATTTTAGTTATTTTCTAACAAATGTTGCAGCTGCAATAGTTGATGTGCTACTGTTTATCAATATACATATTTTAAAATATCTAAGAAAGGTTAATTGATAAATGGATAGGTAGCAGATTGAGCGTGTATACTAAAATGTTAATATTAAAATTTAGATGTGATTATATGGATGTTCACTGTAAAATTCTTTTAACTGCTATATTTTTAAAAGTTTTATTTTCAAATGAAGTGAATGCTGAAAAAAATGTTGAAAATTGTTTGAAAAATTATCCACAACAAAATACCAATAAAACTAATAATAGTGACAACAATTATAAATCACCAAAACATGAACAACTATAATAACAAAATGCACCAATAATCATTAAAGGAATTAAATTAGAAATAAATGAAATTTTCTTCAACAACAAAAAGATAAAAAGTCTTTGAAATTTTAAAGGTGAGTTCTATAAAAGTCTTCAGGAAAGTGGTCATTTCTTTTTTAGCAAATATTTTAAGAAAATACAAAGATGAAAGCATACTATTGATGTCAAGATTGGATATCTGTTATAGTCAAATCTACAGAGATAAAGAGTAGATTAGTGGTTGTCTAGGGCCAGGGATAGAGGTGAGATGGAGGGTAGTCACAGTTTCATGTGTATAAGATTTCTTTGGGGCTAATAAAAAACATTCTGATGTGCAGCACCTGTGGCTCAAAGGAGTAGGGTGCCAGCCCCATATGCTGGAGGTGGCAGGTTCAAACCCAGCCCCAGACCAAAAAAAAAAAATTCTGAAATTAGGTTGTAGGCTGCATAAGTCTGTGAATATGCTAGAGAAATTAGTGAATATTATGGTGTATGAATTATAATCTCAATAAAGCTATTAAAAAGAGAAGATTAGATAAATGAAAGAAAAAATTATAAATTCCTAAGCTAAATATTAGTAAAAGTTAATTAAGTTTTTAATGCTCTGCCTAATTAGGGTGATTCCAGGGATGCAACAATTCAACAACAGAACATCTAGTAATGCAATTACTAAATTACTATTATTAAAGAATTAAATAATGAAAACCATATGACCATTTCAATGAGTTTATTTTTTATTCAACATATCTGTATTGCACTCCTATTATGGAACAAAGGCTATGCAGTGGTAAACAAAAGAGGAGTCCTAGTCTCAACAGAAGCCAGGAAAGCATCTGAGAAAATCTCACAACAATTCTTAGCAAAATATGATTAGAAAAGAACTTTCAAATATATTCATCAAAAACAGAACAAATATCATTTTTTTTCCTTTCAACTTTGGTAAAGATTTTATTTTTTATATTAAATCATAAACACATAGATAATGTATACATTAATGCATTTATGGGGTACAATGTGCTGATTTCATATAGAATTAGGAGTGTACACATCACGCTGGTTAATATATACCTCAATCTCATTTACTTAATTATTGTAAGGGAACACTTCTGCACTGCTGGTGGGAGTGCAAGCTAATATGTCCCTTTTGGAAAGAAGTATGGAGAATACTCAGGGATCTAAAAGTAGACCTGCCATTTGGTCCTGCAATTCCACTACTAGGTGTTTATCCAAAAGATCAAATATCATTCTTTTTTTTTTTTTTTTTTTGTAGAGACAGTCTCACTTTATTGCCCTCAGTAGAGTGCCATGGCATCACACAGCTCACAGCAACCTCCAACTCCTGGGCTTAGGCGATTCTCTTGCCTGAGCCTCCCAAGTAGCTGGGACCACAGGCGCCTACCACAATGCCCAGCTATTTTTTGTTGCAATTTGGCCAGGGCTGGGTTTGAACCTGCCATCCTCGGTATATGGGGCCAGCGTCCTACCCACTGAGCCACAGGCACTGCCCCCCAAATACCGTTCTTTCTTCTTCTTTTTTATTAAGTCAAATACACATAGATCATGAATACATTCATGCATATGTGGGGTACAATGTGCTGATTTTGACTTTTTTAATACAATCTGACTTGGTTACATTAAACTAACCAGCATAGCTTTCACCTCATTTACTTGATCATTGTGCCAAAACATCTTATGTTCTACACTTCACAGATTTGACTTGTAACCTTGTCATATGCTCCATAGGTGTGGTCCCGCCTTTTACCCTCCCTCTGCCAAACCTGCCCCTCCCCCAAATATCATTCTTAATGCTGAAACATGAGATGCTTATTCATTGAGCTCAACAACAACAAAAAAAAAACATGAGAAACTTTCTCATTGATTTCAACAAAAAAGATATCTATATTAGAAATCCTGGCCACTACATTAACTTTAAAAATGAGATATATAAAAATTGCATAGAAAAAAATCTTTTCCTTATTTAAGATAAAATTAAAACATAATTTAAAAATCCAATAGCACCTATAAACAAGCCACTAGTACTAAAAAGATAGTTTAACAAACTTTCTTTACATCTGACAGATGTAAGATCAATGTACAAAATGTCCCAGCATTCCTATTCATGACAAATGACACAGTAGTAAATATACTTGAATTTTTGATTCACAATAAAAATTAAAAAAAGGTATCAGGTAACATATCTAACAAAATTTGTGTGTGATCTTTATCAAGATAACGTTCTTCTCTGGCAACAGCTGATCAGCCTTGGAGAATGCTCAAAAATGCTGCTGAACATTTGCATAAAGACCACCCTGCTCAGCTGCTGCTACAGCTTTTGTGAGTTCATGAACCAGAACTAGCCAGAGGATGAAGGAAGATACTGCCATTTGCATGGTAGACCATGTAAGTATTTTGAAATGCTTTGGCAGTGAGGTCCCTCTGGGAAGAACTTATCCTAAACACATTCTCAGTTTCTTGGGTGAGACTATTCACACCATATTCGCACATTCGAAATACAGTTATTGTGCAACGACATGTTAGAAACATTTTTAACTGTTCTTGAGAAGGCAGTGAAGATGCCAGAAAATGTCCTTGTTCTCTTTGGGTTTGCATTCTCTGCTGCTGTGGAGTGCAAGGTGAAGGGGAGAATGAGAGTTGACAGCTTGTGGTTATTGTGGTTATATTCAGTTTCGTCCTCATTCTGATTTTGTAGCCTATTATTTGAAACACTAGAAACATTCTCAATGTTCTTCTCTCAGCTGCTTTCTGCTCCTTGTTCTTCAGACTATACAGGAGAAGATTCAAAGTAATAGTTACTTTTTGATTATGATAATTTTAGTCAAAGTTCATATGTGCTTCCCAGTTCTCCTTCTTTGCTGAAATTCTTCTGGTTTCTCCTTGGAGCCTGCCACAGGCTTTATCTGGCTCTGGTCTGCTCTTGGCTCCCTCATGTTCTGCCATTTCCACATGATTGTTAGAGTTGAGTGGCAGAGCTTCTTGTCTAGCAATGTATATGGGCTCTGGAATGGTCTCTTGCCATTGGTCACCTCACAGCTAAAGATGGTTATCCATTGGACAAATAGTTTAAAGAAGAATAAACCCATATGTTATGTGTAGTCTCTATGGGACATGGCTAGGTCCAATAAGCAATTTTGAATATCCCGATTACCCTTGGATGCCTATACCTGCGATTCCATTGTGGTATCAATACTTATCTTCTAGGTTCTTTCCTTGCCAAACAGGATCTAATTCCAACTTAAACAAAATAAAATAAGAGAACCACAACAATAAAGCATTAAAAAGGGAATCATGAATTAAACCTATGCAGTAGATCACAGAATCAGTGCAAGAGTCAGAATATCACACTACAACAAAGATATTTGTACCATAACGTTTATTGTATCCCAATTCATATCTGCTAGGTCATGGAAGAAGCCCAAGTGCCCATTGACCCATGAATGGATGAATAAATTGTGGTATATATACACCATGGAACACTATGCAACCCTAAAGAAAGATGGAGACTTTACCTCCTTCATGTTTACATGGATGGAGCTGGAAAATATTCTTCTTAGCAAAGTATCTCAAGAATAGAAGAAAAACTATCCAATGTACTCAGGCCTACTATGAAACTAATTTATAGCTTTCATAGGAAAGCTATAACCCAATTATAGCTCAAGAATATGGGGAAAGGGGTGAGAGCGGGAAGGGGAGGGGGGAGGATGGGTGGACGGAGGGTGATTGGTGGGATCACGCCTATGGTTCATCTTATAAGGGTACATGTGAATCTTTCTAAATGTAGAATATAAATGTCTTAACACAATAACTAAGAGAATGACATGAAGGCTATGTTAACCAGTTTGATGAAAATATTTCAAATTGTATATAAAAACAGCACACTGTACCCCATGACAGTATTAATGTACATAGCTATGATTTAATAATAATAATAATAATCATAAAAGAAACCTTGCACAATGTGCCTTGCCCTGTTCTGCCTTCATTCTCACTCTTCCATTCATTGATGGGGGCTGGTTTGCCAGGAGTAGCAGGAGTTGGTGGGGTGGCAGGAGGTACAGGGCTGTGCTTTCTCCTGGGGTTCACTTCTGCTCCCTGGGTGCTGGTGGACTCAGGATGCAGAGCTCATCCTCACCAGCCATTCTACTCCACGCATGCCTCTAGGAGCTGTCTTATCAAGTCATTGCCCTCACTGATAGAATGTTATCAAATTCCTAATGTGAGTACTCTAAAGCAAATGGACTGTTACCAGCACGCCACTGGGCACATTTTTCAGAAGGAAAACAGCTGCTCATTGAATCTGTCACTTCTTCCTCTTCTCAGTACTATGTACACAGAACAAGAGCTGCTAAGAGCCATTTTCCTTCACAATCTCTTTAAGATGTGGCATCGAGTCACTCAGTAGAACCCAGCAGGTCAGACGCAGTATAGTCCTTGGGGAGTTTCCTGGATCACAGGGTAACCTTGACAACTAGAGCCTGTGCCTCAGAATCTGAAGGTACAAACACAGCTTCTAGTTCACTATTCAAGTTTCCTCGCTTTACAGACCAGGAAGGAAAATGCAGCCTAGGGAAGTTAAGCAGAGGGTCTAAAGTCCCACAGCTAGTTAGCTGTAGAACTATAGCTTGGCTTCTCAGCTAGTTCCTCATTTAAAAAAAGAGGGATGCCACCACCGCTTCATAAATTGTGAGGCTTAAAGATGACTGCAAATAATGTAGCCGTGTCAAGGATGTGGCAGATCTTCAATGGGTGGTGAATGTCTGAAAAATTTTATCTCCTAGATCTCCAAGGCTCCCCATTCCCCTCTTTCATGGCCTAATTTTACTGAATTTACACTGGGGAGGTGGGGGGGAACAGCAGTGGACTTAACATATCTCTATCTAGTGTTCGGTCAAAATCAGATGTGAATTAACTGAAGTCACTACTTATTCTCAGGTCTCTCATCTACAGCTTGTGCACTGCCAAGTCCTCCCTTGCTCCTGCCAGACTTTCTGTGGTTTCCTGATTTGATCAGAGAAGGTATCACTGGAGTGAACACTGAACACACAGGTCACACCACCTTCCCTTTAGCCTCTCTTAAGTTGGGAGAGACTAAGCCAGGGCAGTTTGAGAAGAGAGAGACAGGAGCCCTCAAACTTTCATCTGTGGGGGTAAGGAATGCAAAAGATCTGCCAGGTAACTATGCCAATTCTACCAATCACTGACAACATTCAAAAGAAAAACCAAACCACGGGGTGAATGTTGCCTCTGAGAAGACAACCAAATCAGTCAGCCAGTCAGCTTAGGTTCTCCTCTCTCAAAAACATACTGCCTCCTCACCTCCCTCCACCTGCTCCCCACACTTTAAAATAACCATCCAACCATGTAAATTCCCTGGTGCAAGAGTCTGCTAGCCTCTAGCAGAACTGTCAATGCTCATAAATCTCCGGCCTTCCAGATTGCACTGCAGCTATTTACTGGGGGGAGGGACGCAGCAGGCCACTAGACAATAGTAGGAAGAGATTGGTCTAGCAGTAACTACTCCAGTTACGGCATCGCAATTCATGGCACCAATTTGCCGGGAGTGCGCACCATCAGGGAGGAGAAACATAAAAAGGGGAATCTGGGCTGTAAATAGTTTATTTCGGCAATTCCTGATGTTGGCTGAATCATACTTTAGTACAGAAATACATGAAAGCACCACTCTGGAGGTGACATGTGTTGCCATCTCATTACTCTTTTCAAAAGGGTCTTCTATCAGAGAGACACCTCGCTACAAATTATAGTGAAGAAAACAAAACCCTCACATACAGACTTATTAACAGTCCAGGAGGAATCGGAACTACCAGGATTCAAACAAGCAGAGAACTGGCGCAACAGAGGCCATCAGAGACCTGGGGACCCTGGATTGCTTTTCATACATGAAAAATCAGAAGACGGGAAAGAGAAAGGCAGCATTCTTCCTCTCAAGCCCCTGCTCCCCAAATGTACGTCAGAGTGTTCAACGTAGTTTTTGTTTCCTCCTTTCTCCCAATATACCTCAATCATGCCGACTCCTCCCGGGAATCCTACCTTCGTGTTCCTTCTCAGTGGTTCCCACTTTCTTAATCTTCCTGGGAGATTTCATGAAGAGGGGGAAGATGGTTCGTAAGCCGAGAATGTCAACAAACTTATGACAGTTGTCCGTGCCCTCGGGCCCAATCATAGCATGGTCCAGCACTTTCAGGGCACTGCTCCGAGAGATCTTCTTTTCCCTGTGAACACAAGAGGTTTCACATAAGGCATTTCATGAGGAAGTTCTAGTGTTAAAAGGAAAACCGTGTTTACTGTAGTTCTCATTACAATGGGGAAAAAGAAAGAAAGAAAAAATAAAAAGCTTAAATACCAACCAATGAGAAAATGGTTACATTATGATATACAGAAATAGATTATATACTAGTTAACAGTTAGGAGACTTTGTAATAGGAAGAACAAATTCTTACAGTCAGATTGATAAACACAGAAGGTAATACTCAAAATTCCTTATGAAGCATTACCACAATTACATAAAAATGCATTTAAAAGGCAGAAAATATATAGATCAAAATGTGAGAGATGTTATTCAAGGGAAGTGGAATTACAGGCGATTGATTATTCTTTTTTTCTTTTTAACAGCTTTCAAAATATAATTCATTTATTATACCAAATAATTTATCCACTTAAAATGTACAAATGCATGGACTTCAGTATATTCACAGATACGTTGGTCTTCACCACACTTATAGAACATTTTCACTACCTAGGGAAGAAATCACGTAGCTGCCACCCCTCTATGCTTCCCATCCCACTTCAGCCCTAACCAACCACCAGTCTACATTCTATATTATAGATCTGTCTATGGTAGATATTTCAAGTAAATGATATCAAACAATAGGTGGTCTCCTGTGATTGGCTTCTTTCACTTGGCACAATGTCTTCAAAGTTCACCTGCATTGTAGCGTTGTAGTGCTCCATTCCTTCTTTTTTTTTTAGAGGCAGAATCTCACTTTATTGCCCTTGGTAGAATGCCGTGGTATCACAGCTCACAGCAACCTCCAACTCCGGGACTTAAGGCAACTGATTTTCTTGCTTCAGCCTCCTGACTAGCTGGGACTACAGGCGCCCGCCACAACACCCGGCTATTTTTTTATTGCAGTTTGGCCATGGCTGGGTTTGAACCCACCACCCTTGGTATGTGGGGCCGGTGTGCTACTAACTGAGCGCCAGGCACCACCCTCCATTCCTTCTTATAGCTGAAAAATGTATGCCACAATTCGTTTATCCATTCATTGGCTGATGGGCATTTGACACTTATTTATACTCGTGTACTAAGTTTTCATTTCTCTTAGGTATAAGTATGCCAAAGCACCGAATTGCTGGGGCAAGGATAACCCTAAGTTTAACCTTTAGAGGAATTGTCAGACTGTTTTCTTAAGCAGCAGCACCACTTTCTGATTTCTCTACATCCTTGCCAACACTTACCTGATTTTTGGTTCCAGTCAGTGATGTGAAGTGACATCTCACTGTAGTTTTAATTTGCATTTCTCAGATAACTAATAATGTCAAATGTTTTTTCATATGCTTATTAACCATTTGTACACCTTCTTTAGAGAAATACCTATTTAGATGCATTGCTCATTTTTAAATTGGATCAGTTATCTTTATTATCGAGTTGTAAGGGTTCTTTATATATTCTGGATACAAGTTGCTTAACAGATATTTTCTCCTGCTCTAGAAGTTATCTTTTCATTTTTTCCATAGCATCCTTTGAAGTTTTTAATTTTGAGTAAGTATAATTTATCTATTTTCTGATTTGTTGTGCTTTTGCTGTCATGTCTAAGAAACCATCACCAAACCCAATGCTGTGAAGATTTACCCGTTTCCCTTTAAGAATTTGATAGTTTTAGTTCTTACATTTACGTCTTTGATCCAATTTGAAATAATTTTTGTATATAATGTAAGGTAAGGGTCCAATTTCTTTTGCATGTGGACATTCAGTTGTCCCCCCATCATCTGTTGAAGAAATTACTCCTTCCCCACGCAGTGGTTCTGGCATTCTTGTTGAAAATCAGTTGACCACAGACTGGTTTTGTTTCTGAATTCTCAACAATATTCTATTATATGTTTATGCTTATGACAGTAGCTCATTGCTTTGGTTACCAGTGCTTTGTAGTTAGTTCTGAAATTAAGAGTCTTCTTCCTTTATTCTTTTTCAAGATTGTCAATTTCTAAAATGAAGTCAGCTGGGATTCTGGGGATATGTTGAATCTACAGATCACTTTGGGGGAGTAATGACATTTTAATAATATAAAATCTTTTGATCCATTAATATAGGATTTTTTCCCATTTATTTAGATCCTTTTTAATATCTTTCAACATTTTTTATACTTTTCAGTGTATTAAATTTATACTTCTTTTGTTAAATTTATACCTAGGTGTGTTATTGTTGGTGCTACGGTAAATGGAATTGTTCTTTGTTTCATTTTTGGATTGTTCATTCCAAGCATATAGAACTACAACTCATTTTTACATACTGATCGTATATCCTGCAACTTTGCTAAACTCAATTACTAGCTCTGTGGGTGGATTCCTTAGGATATTCTCTATATAAGATCATTTTACCTGCAAACAGAGATAGTTTTACTTGTTCCTTTCCATTCTAGGTGGCTTTTATTTCATTGTATCATGTAATTATCCCATAGAAGTGGTGAGGGCAAACATCCTTATCTTGTTGCTGATCTTACAAGGAAAGCATCTGATCTTTCACCAGGAAGTGTGATGTCAGCCACGTGTTTTCTGTAGATGCGCTTTATCAATGGTTGAAGGGGTTTCTTTTCACTCCTAGTTGGCATGCTACCATGGGAGGGTATTGGATTATATCAACCGCCTTATTATTATTATTTTTTACATCTCATTATTCCTTTTTCTACTTCTCAGTAGCTTTAATTTTCCCACAATGAACAGGTAGTACTTTTTAGAACTAGAAAAGATAAAACTATTTCCAAAAAAGAAGAAAAGAGTTTTTTCCTTGGAAGCCTAAGGTCATAGATAAATCCTGCTACTGGCTACTGCTCTTGCAGAAGCTTGTATAGGGAGTATAATTTTCTATAATCTTAAATTGTTTTCTCTAGCATTATGAGGTAGAGAAGAACACATCAGTTATCTCCTGTTTTGGTACAGCTGGTAAATCAACCACCCAAGCCAACATGCAATATTTACTGAGCACTTACTCAGCAATATGGTAGACAAAAGAGAAAAAACGAAAAGTAAGACATGGCTCCTGCTTCCAAAACACTTCAAATCTATTCTGGAAGAACAAATTAATATAAAATGATCAGGGGAAAGTGTAGGTCAGCATAGGAGTGTACCCCACATATTATTCATTCTACAAATATTTATAGGATACCTCTCACGTGAACAAGAAAGATCAAGTCCCAGTTCTCAAGCAGCTTACATCTTAACTGCAGGAGACAAAAAGAAATCAAGATTCCTGATAATGGTAAGTGTCAAGGAAATAAAACAAAGCAATGTGAAAGACTGGCTGGTGTGGACATTTTAGATTAGGTTATTAAGGAAGGCCTCTAAAGGGCAGCATCTGTGTTGAGACCTGAGTGATAAGATGAATTGGTCATATAAATTTTAGGGGCAAAACATTCCAGGCAGAAGGAATAGCAAGCACAAAGGCCCCCAAGGTAAAGATGAGCTGTCATGATCAAAGAACAGACAGAAGACTGGCATGCTTGAAGCACACCAAGGAGAAGAGTGCTCCTAGCTCAGCTCAAAGCAGGAAACATAGGCTGTAGGCTGGAGCATCCAAATAAAATAACCAATTCCAGGAGTAAAGAAGATGCGATTCAACATGTTGTTCTGAAACCATTATGTGTTAGGTACTTTATAGTGAGAAGGAGAGATTTTACGTATTTGGGAGTATGTGAAGAAAAGATAGATACATGTGTAAATAAGTGCCCAAAAAGGAATAAATTAAGTACAGTGGGTACATGAGGAGGGAATCTTTTATTCAGAGAAAGGGGAAAATTTCAGGAAGTGCCAATCTGCCATGGAAGCAAAAGAAAAAGCCACCAGGTTCCACTATCAGGAAACCACTAGCAATCTTCCAGAAAGCTGTGCTAGGCTGGAAGTGGGATGAAGAGTGAAAGGGGGTAAGAAGAGGGTGACTCAAGCCTGGAGGAGAGACTCGTCAGCTTGATAGGGAAGCCAGGTTAAGATTTTGTTTTAATTATGATTTTTAGGAAAATGAACAGCTTACTCATATTTTAGGGTGTCAAGAAGACAATGGTGATAAGGATACTAAAGATAAAACGGAGAATTAAAACAGCTGGAATAAAGTAGTTGGTCTGGCAAGAGTAGGCAAGCCTGATCAAAAAGGTGGTAACTGGCTCACGCCTGTAATTCTAGCACTTAGAGAGGACAAGGCAGGAGGATCAATCACTTGAGGAGTTCAAGACCAGCCTGAGTAAAAGCAAGACCCTGTTTCTACTAAAAACAGAAAAATTAGTTGTGCACGGTGTTTCGTGCCTATAGTCCCAGCTGCTCAGAAGGCTAAGGCAGCAGGATTGCTTGAGCCCAGGAGTTTGAGGTTGAGTAAGCTGTGATGACATGCCACTGCACTCTAGCTGGAATGACAGAGTGGGAGCCTGTGTCAAAAAAAGAAACGAAAAGAAAAAAGGTGGTAATAACCCAAAGCCCTTTATCCAATTTCTCATGTGAAAGCAAATGAAAAGATATCAGAAATAATATCCCCATTGGACAGTCTTCTATAGAGGCAACACTATTAAAACATTACACTATGATCACAAAAAATAGCTATTCTGGGTCCCAATGAGTAGAGGAAAGGGGAGTAGTTAAGAAGCTCATGACTGTGTCCCTTTGTCCCTTTGGTGCTAGACTATCTTGGTTTACCTGAGACTGTCTCATTCATAGCACTAAAAGTACCATATCCCAGGATACTCCCCAGTCCTGGGCAGACCAAGATAGTTGGCCATTCTGCTTTATGCTAACCTATTTCTACCTTTATATCTCTTGCTATGGATTAGTCAAAACAATCCATACAAAGTCATGAATGACCTTCAATCCAACTATTGAGTTTGAAAAGGAAAAAAAAAGGCATATACTACTAAGTAGATTTGGCTTTATGCAACAAGCACTATACTAGCATCTATCTTAAAGCAATTTAAGAACAGGTAAATAGGCTCGGCACCTGTGGCTCAAGCGGCTAAGGCACCAGCCACATACACCTAAGGCGGCAGGTTCGAATCCAGCCCAGGCCCACCAAACAACAATAATGGCTGCAACCAAAAAATAGCCGGGTGTTGTGGCGGGCGCCTGTAGTCCCAGCTACTTGGGAGGCTGAGGCAGGAGATTCGCTTGAGCCCTGGAGTTGGAGGTTGCTGTGAGCAGTGAAGCCATGGCACTCTACCCAGAGGGATAGCTTGAGGCTCTGTCTCAAAAAAAAAAAAAAAAAAAGAACAGGTAAATAGAAAGAATTTCAAAAGCCTCAGGCAATGGAAATTAAGTTCAAGGAGGTAAGAGGAGGAGATAATTTTACCTGTGAGAAGTCAGTGAAGGTATCAAATAGCGGTGACATCTGAATTGAGTCTGAAGAATGAGTACTTGTCAGGCAAAGAAAGGAGAGCAGTGACACTGATGGCAGTGGTGGGTGTGCAGACTGGGCCAAGATACAGACTGAGAACCTCTCGTTCCTGCTGGGGAACCGGAGGTAGTTATGAATGGGCCAGTAGTGGCAGATGACTGCGGAGAGGCAGGAGGAACACAGTCATGACAGGCCCAAGATGTGCTGCCAAGGAATGTGGGCTGCATCTCATAGATGTGGAAAAGGGGAGAGAGGTTTAAGCAAAAAGGGTCCTAGATGGATAGATTTCAGAAAGCTTAATCTGACAGCAGTGAGATGATGAAGGGACTGGAGTGACAGAGTTTGGGGGAGGGAAGGACACTTAGGAGACTATAGCAACAGTGTAAATGAGAAATGACAAAAGATTCTAACTATGGCAGTAGTATGAAACAGGCATATTTGAGAGGAATATGAAATCTTAAATATTAGAAGCAGGGTAAACAAGGTTCCAAATTCAACAGAACAAGATTTTTTTTCTTTTGTATTAAGATGAAATTCTAACAAGAAACCAGACAAATAAGATATTTGTTTTCACTGTACTTGGACTTTTGCTTCCTGTTCCTCCAAGCTTGCATTTACAAAGGTCATGACTAGGACAGACAATCATGAGAGCAAAAATTAGGAAACTGAGATATAATGTCCTCATTGTTTAGTAACTCAGGGAAATGCCTCTTGAAATGAATGACAGTCCTGTAATAGGGCACCTTCAGTTACCACTCCGCATACATTTAAACCATTTCACAAATAACAAAGAATTGTTTGAAATACAATTCACAGGACTGTGGTTTAGCCAAGTCTCTCTTTTTTTCCTGCTTAAGCAAATTCAACAAACAAAAGATTTTAAACTTAAAACCCTTCTTCAGGTAGGCAATGTAAGACACTTTTAAAGGGGGCAGTAATTGCATATTGATCACCATTTAGGCAAGCTGCATGGAGGTGAACTTTGGAATATTCATTGGGCTTGAGTTGAGGCTTTTAGCAATCAATAGCTGTTTGGCCTGACTTTCTTGGGTTGACTTTATTTGAAATATTTATTCTACTAGAGGACAAGTAGTTTATCTTAGTCTTGTCTGGGTTCATCTGGGTGTCGATCACGCCAGGACCAATGTGAACACTGGCCTCTAAAAACTGGGTGCTGTGGCAAATGACTGAGAGTAGACTACCATTCTGCTAGAGCGAGCCTTCTGATGTGGGGGAATTCATTGACTTAGCTTATTCTTCTTAATTATACAAAAACATTTTTGCAATGAACATGGATTCTGAGTATGAATTTCTTTGTTCATTTGTTCTTTCATCAAATATTTATGAGGTACCTAACAGGTGCCAGATATTAAGTCAAGGATGCAGAGAAGAAGCACAGCTCATTGTTACTGAGACGCCTGGTCCACAGGGGAGAGAGACACACGGGCAGACTGAGAAGAGCAAAGTCCTGCAGCGGAGGAGGCATATACAAAGTTGAGTGTGAATGCAGGAGGGAGGGCTGACAACAGCTGAGTCAGGGAGGCCTCACAAAGGAGACGATGCCTGAATCAAGCTTTGGTGGATGTCTTTCCCAGATAGGCAAAGAGGGAGAGGATATTTCATGGAGAAGGAAACAGCACATGCACAGAGAGGTGTCAGCATGGGGGACTCAGGTAAGTGGTGCCTGGGGTATTGCTAGAATATAAAGAGTTAAGAGGGGCAGCAGCAAAACATGACATAGGCCAATTCTGTGCACCAGAAAAACCACACTTGCCACAGTGTGTAGGAGAGTAATGGGGGAGCAGGAGAAAGAGGGAAACAGCACTAGAAGGAGAGAGACTGGTAAGAAAGGCGAAGTTACAGCAGACTAAAGATGAAAAGGGTGGGATTCTGATTGCACCTCAGATACCCAAAGACAGGGCAGTGACATCCAGCTTAGACTTCATTTTTTTTTTTTTTTTTTTTTTGAGACAGAGCCTCAAGCTGTCCCCCCTGGGTAGAGTGCTGTGGCATTACAGCTCACAGCAACCTCCAAATCCTGGGCTCTAGCGAGTCTCCTGCCTCCGCCTCCCAAGTAGCTGGGACCACAGGCGCCCGCCACAACACCCGGCTATTTTTTGGTTGCAGCCGTCATTGTTGTTTTTGGTGGGTCCGGGTTGGGGATTCGAACCCGCCACCTTAGGTGTACGTGGCTGGCACCTTAGCCGGTTGAGCTACAGGTGCCGAGCCCAGCTTAGACTTCTAAGAGGAATAAGAATCATTAAATCTATGTGTAGTAATTAATCCATGGTGTGAATAAGACTATCCTGGGAGAGTGCAGAAAATATTCAAAACCGAATAAAACCTTGAAGAAAACTTATTTAAAGGGCAAGTAAAAGAGGTAAAGTACACCCTCCCCCCACCATGGGAGACTGAGGAATTAAATAAAAGTGACAGGGCACTCTTTAAAAGATATTGTGTGGCCAGGTATGGTGGCTCATGCCTATAACGCTAGCTCTTTGAGAGGTTGAAGTGGAAGGATTGTTTGAGGCCAGGAGGTCTTGACCAGTTTGGGAAACATAGCAAAACCCCCTTTCTATAAAAAATATAAGAAAAATTAGCCAAGTGTGGTGACACAAGCCTGTAGTCCCACTTAGTAGGGAAGCTAAGGTGGGAGGACTGCTCGAGCCCCAGGAGTTTGAGGCTGTGGTGAGCTATGATGATGCCACAGCACTCTAGCCCCAGCCACAGAGTAAGAAGAACCTGTCTTAAAAAAAGATATTGTGAACTTTAAACTAATCTTGGCAAGAAATGTGAATAATGCTACATGAGATCATTTCATTTGCCTTACCATATGTGTGAATAACGTTCACTTACTTCAGAGCCCCCACAATGTAAGATCATTTTATAGGATCCAGGATTTCTACAAATTAGACAGTGATATCAATAAGCCCACAGCCCATTTCTTTTTTTTCCCTTTTTTTTTGGAGACAGAGTCTCACTTTGTTGCCCTTGGTAGAGCGCCGTGGTGTCATAGCTCACAGCAACCCCAAACTCTTGGGCTCAAGTGAGTCTCTTGCCTCAGCCTCCCAAGTAGCTGGGACGACAGGTGCCCGCCACAATGCCTAGCTATTTTTAGAGACGGGGTCTCGCTCTGGCTCAGGATGGTCTCAAACCTGTGAGCTCAGGCAATCCACTCACCTTGGCCTCCCAAGTGCTAGGATTACAGGCGTGAGCCACCATACCTGACCCCCAAAGCCCCTTTCAAGTTACCAACATGATTATTACTGAACACAGTGATAGAAGAGATAGATAAGCACAATCAGTTCCCATGAACCCGTATGAGCAACGTATCACTGCTCACACCAGCCCTCCTCCCATCACTGACTTCGGGCTTGCTCATGTGACTTTGTACAGCCAATAAAATGAGAATGATTAGCATGTGCACTTTCCAGGAGAAGTTTTAAGATTTATGGCATCACGCAGCCTTTTCCTTCTGCCTTGAGAGAGCCAATGTACCATTAAGCACTGCTCCTTCAGCCTAAGTCCCCAAATAAAGCAGGTGTGGAGCAAAGCTTCTGATGGTCAGTGAGGGCTGTACCATGAGTGAAAAATAAACATTTGCTATTAAAAGTTCTTGAGATTTAGGGTTGTTCTTGCAACAAAACTTGACCAATGATAGATACATGATATATAGCAAAGTTGTTTAATATTAAGATCAATACCTGGAAGTTAATCACATTGCTATCCACCAGCAATAGAGAATAAGAAAATGTAGTCTACAAAATATAATATACTGCTGAACTACTCTGAGCCAAAACGGAGTGACAAGGACTAGATTTACACCCTCTACCACTTAAATAAGTAAAAAAAAAAAAAAAAGGACTAAATACACAAAACAATGGTTTTTAGACACCTGACATCAGGCAGCACAAGACAGTGATCCTGTGAAAGGGCAACATGTACAATGGGCCCAGAGCAGGGAGGTGGCAATGGGAGTCTGGGAAGACCAATGAGCCTGAGTTCACGGGACACAGTACCAGAGCTGAGAGCTGCACAGGCGTCTGCAGTGGCCCTGCTGGTTCAGTTCTGCACATGAGGAGACTAACCACTCCTCCACAAAGGAGCCACCTGGAAGAAGCAGGGGAACAGGCCCTAGAGGGCTGGGAATAGTTTGGGTTCCCAATAGTTACAGTAGAAAAATCTTAATTTCCAGGGTGCCAGGCAGATTACTAAGAAGAGTATTGCTTCAGTAATGAGACTAAAGACTGGTCTGGTCTAGTTCTGCCTGACAGAGCTTAAAAGTAAGCCTCAGTGGCAGCACCTGTGGCTCAGTGAGTAGGGTGCCGGCCCCATAAACCAAGGGTGGTGGGTTTGAACCCAGCCCCACCAAACTGCAACAAAAAAAATAGCTGGGTGTTGTGGTAAGCACCTGTAGTCCCAGCTGCTCAGGAGGCTGAGGCAAGAGAATTGCTTAAGCCCAAGAGCTACAGGTTGCTGTGAGATGTGATGCTACAGCACTCTACTGAGGGTGACAAACTGAGACTCTGTGTCTAATAAAAACAAACAAACAAGGGTGACAAAGTGAGACTCTGTCTCTAATTAAAAAAATAAAGTAAGACTCAGAAGGATCACACTATTTCCCAGTAACTTTACATCCTAGAATAAAACTCCAGAATATTTGTGGGAATACAAACAAACAAAATCCAACACCCAATAAAGTAAAAGTCACAATATTTGAATTTTAATGAAAAATCAGCAGGCACTCAAAGAAGTAGGAAAATATGATCCATAAAGAAGAGAAAAATAATCAGTAAAAATAACACAGATGACAGAATTAGAAGACAAGAACGCTAAAATGATTATTATAACTACAACTGATACGTAAAATGAGGAAGGCAGAGAAAAGCTTCAGCATACTAACTAGAAAAATGGAAGATACAAAAAAAGACCAAATTGAGCATCTAGAGAAGAAAAACTCAACATCTGATGCAAAATACAGGGAATGAGATTAACTGCAGATTACACACTGCAGCAGAAAGGAAGAGTGAGCTTGACACGACGATGGAAACCAGCGGGATAAAACGACAAATAAAAAAGATAAAAACAAACTGAGCATCAGTAACTGTGGCTGGACAACTTCAAACAGCTTACTATACATGTAATTCTATGTTGTAATATACATTACATAATGATATTATACATATATAATTATACTCTCTAAAAGATGGATGGGGGCAGAAAAAATATTTGAAAAATATCATGACCGAAAATTTTCTACCTCTGATGAAAACTATAAACCCACAGACCCAAGAAGCTCAATAAGCCTCAAACACGAGGGACCTGAAGGAAACTATGCGAAGGCACATCAGAATGAAACCACTCAAAGCCAGAGATAAAGAGAACATCCTAAGAGCAGCCCAAACCGGGACAAATTACATACGCAGGGAACATCTATGAATGACAGTAGACTTTCCCTGAAAATTAAGAAAGTCATAAGGTAGCAGAGCAATACAGAATATCGAAAGACAAAATAACCGCTATAGCTAGTGAAAATATCTTTCAGAAGTGAAGGCAAATACTTTCCCAGACACACACAGGTAACAGAAGTCAGCACTAGCAGACCAGCACTACAAGAGGTTAAAGGAAGACTTGGGCAAAAAGAAACTGACACCAGACAGAAATCCAGATCTACATAAAGAAAGGAAGAGGACTGGCAATAGCAAATATGTGAGTACATACAAAAGATTTTTTTTCTTATTAAAAAAAACTATTTAAACAAAAAACCCAACAATGTATAATGGAATTTATAACATGATAAAGTAAAATGAATGACAACAGCAGCACAGAAACCAGGAGGGAGAGGGCGGTGCCTGGGGCTCAGTGAGCAGGATGCTGGCCCCATACACCAAGGGTGGTGGGTTCAAACCTGGCCCCAGCCAAACTGCAACGAGAAAATAGCCGGGTGTTGTGGTGGGTGCCTGTAGTCCCAGCTACTCGGGAGGCTGAGGCAAGAGAATCACCTAAGCCCAAGAGCTGGAGGTTGCTGTGAGTTGTGACACCACGGCACTCTACCGAGGGTGACAAAGTGAGACTCTGTCTCTCAAAAAAAAAAAAAAAAAAAAAAAACAACAAAAACCAGGAGGGAGAGATAGGAATTTACTCTTGTAAAGTTCTACACCACAGGTCTGTGTGTGTGCTCATGGTGTCTCTTCATCCCTCTTTGAAGAACAAACATCAGTCCTACTGGATTAGGGTGCCACTCCTCTAGCCTCCTCTAACCTTAATTACCCCCTGAAAGGCTCTACCTCTACACACAATCACCTTGGCAGTTAGGGCTTCAGGATACGAATCTGTTTGGGAAGGAGGTCTCGATTTGGTCCATGACAGATGGTAAAACATATACCATGCTGACACTAATTAAGAGAAAGCTGTGGTGGCTGTATTAATATAAAGCAGAGAACATTACCAGGGATAAACAAGAAAACATAGAATATTTAAGGACCTAAAAGAACTTTAAGATGGATATGAAGCAAAAATTGATAGAATTGAAAGAAGAAACAGATATATCCACAATTATAGCCAGAGGTTTCATCACCTATCTCTGAATAATTGATAGAATAAGCAGACAGAAAATCTGTCAGAATATGAAGACTTGAACATCACGAACACCAGCTTAAACTATTTGACATTTATAAAACACTCCACCCAACAACAGTATAATACACATTCTCTTCAGCTACACAAGCAGCAGTTAGTAACATAAAGCTATATTCTGGGCCAAAAACAGGTCTTAAAAAACATTTTTTAAAAAACGTTCACATGAGACTAAGTACATTCTCTGACCACAGTGATATCATGGCAGGAATCAACAGCAGAAAGATACTAGAAAATCCCCAAACACTTGGAAACTAAATAGAAAAAGATCACTGGAGCAAATAAATAAATTATCCTTCATCAAAATTTAAAGTTTTTCCCTTCTTTTCCATCCAAAAAAGAGAAAGAAAAATATACATATATTTTTAATGATTGTTATGAACATGAAAAAGCAAGCCATGGATTGGGAGAAGATATCTGTAGAACGTTATTAAAACATTGACCTGTTACAATAACAACACAAGCCTACCCCAAGGGGCAAAAGATTTGAACAGACACCACCAAAAAACATAGATAAGATGGCAAATGGCACACACGAAGACAGTTTCTATCACTGGTCATGAAGGAAAAGCAAATTAAAACTAAACGAAGAATTAGTATGGCTAACACAAAAAATACTGACCATACCAAGGGTTAGCAAGGATATGGAATAGCAGAACTCTCATATACTGCTGCGAAATTCTAAAATGGTACAACCATCAGTTAAAATGGCTTTTATCCAAAAGACAGGCAAAAACTAACAGTGGTGAGCAGGTGGAGAAGGAACCCCTAGATGCTGTCGATGGGATGTAAACTGGCACACCCACTGTGAAGAGCAGTACGAAGGTTCCTCAGTACAAAACCAGGGCTCCATATGATTAGCAATCCCACTGCTGGGCATATATCTGAGAAAAGGGAAATCAGCACACTGAAGAGATATCTGCACTTCCATGTTGACTGCAGCGCAATGCACAACAGCCAAGATACAGAATCAACCTAAGTGTGTATCAACAGATGAATAAAGAAAATGGGGCACGTACAAAAGAACAAAATCCTGAGGACAGAAAGAATGAACTGGAGGACATTATGTTAAGTGCAATAAACCAGGCACAGAAAGACATCATTTACATGTTCTCACTCTTACGTGGGAGATAAAAACTTTACAAATTGAACTCAGAGAGAGTAAAATGATGGTTACCAGAGATTGGGAAGAATAGCAAGAGGGAGAGAGAAAGTGGGGTTGGTTAATGGGTACAAAAATGTAGTTAGAATGAATAACCTCTAGTACTCACTAGCACCATAGGGTAACTATAGTTAACAATTTAATGTATATTTTAAAATAAATAAAAGAGTAGAATCAGAATGTTCCTAACACAAAGAAATGTTAAATGCTTGAGGTGATGGATATCCCAATTACCCTGATTTGATCACTATACATCTATGTCTGTACCAAATCATCATATGCACCCCATAAATATATACAACTATTATGTACCCATAATAAATAAATCTTACAATATGGCAAAAAAAGGGTACAATGATTTTGTAGACAGTTGGTAGTACTTTAAAAAGTTAACTTGGAAACTCAAAAGTCCATCAACAAGGAAATAAACTAATTGTGATATATACAGGGTGGCCATAAAGTCCGTGTACTTTAAATCGCACATGAACTTTATGGCCACCCTGTATTTATTTTATTTTATTTTTTTTAGACCTAGGACCCTGCTCTGTTGCCCAGGCTAGGATGCAATGGTGTGACATGGCTCATTGTTAAAACTCCTGGGCTCAAGTAATCCTCCTACTTCAGCCTCCCAAATAATAGCACCAGGCCCATTTATTAATCATCATTATTATTATTATTATAGAGATAGGGTCTCACTACATTGCCCAGGCTGATCTCAAAATCCTAGTCTCAAATGACCCTCTTGCCTTGGCCTCTCAAAGTGCTAGAATTACAGCGGTGAGCCACTGTGCCCAGCTCAACTGTGATACATTCACATAGTGGAATGCTACTCAGCAATGAGAAAGGGACACACATGGTGACACACAACATGAGTGAACCTCAGAGTAATTATAGTGAGTGAAATATGCCATACCAAAAAAAGGACATTCTATATGATTCCATTTACATAGAATTCAGAAAATGCAAACTAATATACAGACGGAAAGAAAATCAGTGGCTGCCTGAGACAATGAAGTCGGGGGACAAGAATTATAAACTACAGGCTTGGCGCCTGTGGCTCAAGTGGCTAAGGCGCCAGCCACATACACCTGGGTTCGAATCCCCAGCCCGGCCCGCCAAACAACAATGATGGCTGCAACCAAAAAATGGCCAGGCGCTGTGGCGGGCACCTGTAGTCCCAGCTACTTGGGAGGCTGAGGCAGGAGACTCACTTGAGCCCAGGAGTTGGAGGTTGCTGTGAGCGTGATGCCATGGCACTCTACCCAAGGGGATAGCTTGAGGCTCTGTCTCAAAGAAAAAAAAAAAGAGTTATAGACTACAAAGGGGTACAAAGAAACACGTGGGTGTGATAAATATGCTCACTGCCATGCTTGTGGTCTATCATAGGTCTATACACTTGGTATACTTTAAAGTGTGCAACTTTATACTGGAAGGACAAACAGCTATCAGGTCTGATGGAAGGGCTCAGACAGGTCCTACACCATTTTTTGCCAGTGAACCTTGATTCAGTTAACCTGACTTCTCTGCCACAGCACTTTCCCATAAATGAAATAGTTACACCAGCTTGGAGGACTGTTGGAAGCTTTTGAAGTTTTTTCTTCTAGTTTGTACAGAACAAGTACAAACCGCTACGTGTATTATCCACCTAACAGAGAAAGGGAATATTAAGCTTAGGAAAGAGAGTGCTGATTATTGGACAAATAAGCAAGACTGTGTGTGCAGCTTGGAATGTTACCCATATACAGCCCCATCAGGAAGCACAGGTGGCTTCTAAAAGATTTGCATTATTATTTTGCTTTTGTACTTGAATCCTGAGAGACAGGAAGTTAGAAGAAAAGAATCTAGCTCTTGGAAAACTATAAAGGACCACATGTAAAAATATAATATAGTTTGGACTTTCAGATGTTTGCTAGCAACAAAACTAATGTAGGGCAAGGTAAAAAACAAAAATAATACAAAACACCCCAAGGGAATAAAAATCCAGCATTCTTTAGACTGGTCTCCCTGTCTACATGCTTTGCCACAAACTCACAGTCCAGGATTGGGCCTGCAAAGACTGACTTTGCAAATAGTATACCACTGCCATTTTATTTGTTTTCTTTGTCAGAAACACTTTTCTCTGGTTCAGGAAAGACTTTCTAAAAAACCTCCAAACAAAACAAAACAAAATTTAGTGGTCCCTGGAATGGAGTGTGTGTCTTTCTCTTTCTTTCTTTCCTTTTTCTTTTTTTACCTTTACAGTTAATAACCAAGGTGGGTTCACTGTATTTATGCTACACAACCCAAAGTTCCGTACATATCCCTCGGGATCACAGTGGTCTCTTCTCTAACTGAAACAGGGTTTTACAAAAGAAGCAATAAGCTTCATGTCAATGTTTTCAAGGAAACTGACAATGTAATTCTTTTGTCTCCCACTCTCTTGCTCCTTACAGAAAACTGACCTATTTTGATACAAGGACATACTGTTAAAAAGTGCTTTGTGGTGGCAAGAAGCAAATGATTTGGAGTGCAGGCTATAATTAAGCCTGATATATTGGAATCTTCTATTTGTAGCAACCAGCTTACCGAAGAGAGACATCTATAACCAAGAATGTAGAAATAGCAAGCCAGTCTCCATCCAGGGACAATGAGGGCATTGTTATAGCTCATCCTCATTTCCTGCCAAATTCTAAAATGGCCACCCTGGTGAGTAGAATTAGGCTTATTTCTATGGATTGGACCCTATGAATCTGATTACTTTGTTAAACTGCATAATAAATTATGACTTTGTGTGATTTTATTTTCCCCTCAAACATTCCTGAATATAAAAACACCACTTGGTTCATGTTCCTATCTTAACTCCCCTGAGCTTACCAAAGACCATCCCTCTGCAACCTAACTCTTAGACTGAAAGAACCAGGCTGCACTGCCTGACACCAAGGAGCAGTATTTTCTACATCAGGGACTCGGGTTCTCTCTGCTTTCAAGTGCATAGTTCTCTGTCTGGCAGGTTCTGAAACTTGTACCCTTCCCTTCTCTTTTCTCTTTACTTATCAAAATGCTACTGTGACCAAACGAGGAATTTCTTTTCCTTTTTTGGGCCCTACACTCTAGAATGGCTACTTGCTGCTTTTTTCATAGCATGAGATCCACTTTTAACTATCACTTCAACAATCTTTTCTTCTTTTCCAAGATGTCTCCATTTGTCCTTCAGCAGAGAGGAAACAAAAAATAACACCTTTTTTCCTTATTGATTCTGTCAAGCACTGTGAAATCCAGACACTCTGAACACAGGAATGAGAAAATGTCACCTGACAACTAAACTAACACCTGGGTGATAGGGGAAACCAGAGGAGAGTGGCCTGTGAGGTAAAGGCAGAGAGGTACTAGGGCTCCAAAAACAATCCCTAGAAACAAAACCTAAAAAAGACTACAAATCTGCAGGAAGACATTCTATGAACGTTGAGTAGAAAGAGTAGAAGAAATGAATATCTAAACCATAACCCTGAAATATTTCAGAGGATGATAGAAGAGAGTTGACAGGTTCAAGTGCAGGGGGCATAAATGGATGTGTGGACACTGAGGGGGGGGGGCTTCTCCTCTGCAGCCCAGCATGCACATGGCACAAACAGGGCAGTGAGCTCAGGACTGGAGCTGACTCCTGGCCCCGCTGAGTCCTCAACATCAGGATCACAACCACCCGATTTTGCTCTTCATGCACTAATACATCTGACAGGGAAAACCAGGACTTAAGATGCTCAGGCAGGAGATTGAACTCTCAGCTATACAGGTTCTTAGAAGTCACTGCTCCTCCTTTGGGTCTATCTATGGGATTTTCCAGAAATCACATAAACCACTGATTCTAAACAGCAAAAATATTTCTCAAACTTTTCTCATTCACTCAGAAAATATTTACTGAGAGCAAAACAGTTGTCTATTGCCAGGTGCTGGTGATACAAAGAAAAAGACCTGGTCTCTATTCTCAAAGAATTATGGCACATTCAGATACAAAGACAAACATGTTTCCCATGTAGGGTGGTAAGTGCTCTGATCGAGGTAAGCAAAGTCTGCTGGGATTCAACCTCAAAATTTAGAGGTGTGGGGTATGAGGGCAGAGTTGGGAGAAGTGACATAGGGGCAAAAGGCTGCTTAGAGCAGTTTAAGCATAAACAATAAGGGTGCGTCACGAAGATGAAAAGCAATGAAAAGTGTCAAGGAGTCTAAAATAGCTTGGTTTAGAGAACAGGATGCAAATGTGAGGGAAAGGGAGAATGAGAGGAGATGGCGGTAGGAAACTGGGCAGAGGTCAGATCCTGATGGGACCTGAAGCCATTCCAGTTGTTCATAAACAAAGAAATAAAGCTGCATTTTTCAGAAGTAAAGGTAATCATAGGTTCTTACTGTAAATGTATATATTTTCTATCATAAAGGAAGAATAATTTTCTTTTTTTTGAGACAGAGCCTCAAGCCGTCCCCCTTGATAGAGTGCCGTGGCATTACAGCTCACAGCAACCTCCAACTCCTAGGCTCAAGCGAGTCTCTTGCCTCCGCCTCCCAAGTAGCTGGGACTACATGCGCCCGCCACAACGCCCAGCCATTTTTTGGTTGTAGCCATCGTTGTTTGGCGGGTCTGGGCTGGGGATTCGAACCCGCCACCTTAGGTGTCCGTGGCTGGTGCCTTAGCCGGTTGAGTCACAGGCACCAAGCCAGGAAGAATAATTTTCAAATCTTCTCAGAAGGAAGAAAGCAATGAACGACTGAAAAAAGATAAGTAAAAAATAATAATAAAACCATCCAGAAAAATATAAAACAAAATAAGATAGGAAAAGGCTAAACATAATAGTCATTACAATAAAAACAAATAAATTTATAAAAGTGATTTATTACATAATACTCTATACCCTAGAAACAACAAATTTAATTCAAATGTGCCTGGAATATTTATAGAAATAAGCCATGTACAAAGCCACAAATAAAATCTTAAACTCAGAAAAGTAAAACTTTTATAACCTATATTTTCTGTTAATATAAAAGACTTAACTCTTAGAAATATGTGATAAAACCAAAAAGCAATATTAAGAGGAAATTTTAACCTTAAATTTTTTATAAACTAAAAATGATTTGTTTTTTTTTTTTGAGACAGAGCCTCAAGCTGTCCCCCTAGGTAGAGTGCCATGGCATTACAGCTCACAGCAACCTCCAACTCCTGGGCTCAAGCGAGTCTCCTGCCTTCGCCTCCCAAGTAGCTGGGACTACAGGTGCCTGCCACAACGCCCGGCTATTTTTTGGTTGCAGCCATTATTGTTGTTTGGCGGGTCCGGGCTGGGGACTCGAACCCGCCACCTTAGGTGTACGTGGCTGGTGCCTCAGCCGGTTGAGCTACAGGCGCCCTAAAAATGATTTTTAAGGCCAGGTGCTTGGCTCACACCTGTAATCCCTAGCACCCTGGGAGGCCAAGGCTAGAGAATTCACCTGAGGTCAGGAGTTTGAGATCAGCCTAAGCAAAAGTGAGAAAAATACCCCATCTCTACTAACAAGATAGAAAAACTAGCTGGGTATTGTGGTAGGTGCCTGTAATCCTAGCTACTCAGGAGGCTGAGGCAGGAGTACTGCTTTAGCCCAGGAGTTTGAGGTTGCTGTAAGCTAGCCTGTGGCTATGGTACTCTAACTTAGGCAACAGAGCAAAATTCTGCCTCAAAAGAAAAGAAAAAATAATGAAAACAAATTTTAAAAATCTAAGAACTTTTAGAAAAAACAAAACAAACTCTTTGAGACTTTGGTCTAGGCAAACATAGTGTGTGTATGTTTACATATGTATGTATGTGTGCTAAAAAATGAAAATGAAAGGAAAAGCCACAGACGAGGGGGTAACTATAAACACACCCACTTGGATGGCTAAATTAAAAGTCTGACAGTACAAGTGTTGATGAGGACATGGAACAACTGGAATTCTCATACTTTGCTGGTGGGAATCATAATAATACAAAACATAATGTTAACAACAATAACTACAGCTTGGTAGCTTCTAACAGAAAATATACATTTACAGTAAGAATCAGCTATTCCACTCCTTTGCATTTACCAAAGAAAAATGGAAATATATCTTTATCCAAAGACTTTTAACAGCTTTATTCATAATGGCAACAAATTTAAAAACTCATTAAATGGGTGAATAAACTGATATACTTGAATATAGAGATCTGTATAATGGAATACGACTGAGCATGAAAAAACCATTCATTTGGTTTTTTTCATTTGGTCGTGAAAAAAAAATACTGTGGCTTGGCACACATAGCACAGTGGTTACAGCACCAGCCACATACACTGAGGGTAGCAGGTTTGAACCCGGCGCAGGCCAACTAAAACAACGACAACTGCAACAACAACAAAAAATGGCCGGGTGTTGGGGCAGGCACCTGTAGTCCCAGCTACTTGGGAGGCTGATGCAAGAGAATCACTTGAGCCCAAGAGTTTAAGGTTGCTGTGAGCTGTGATGCCATGGTATTCTACCGAGGGCAACAGAGTTAGAATATGTCTAAAAAAAAAAAAAAAAAAAAAAAGAAAAGAAGAAGAACATACTGTATGATTTTACTTATATGAAATTCAAGAATAACAAAAGTTGCCTGGGGTTAGAATGGATGGGTGGGAACTGATTGCAAATGCAATCAGGGGAACTATTCAGGGTGATACAGATCATCCATGTATGCATCATCCAGTATGAGAGCCACATTCAATACTGGGCATCTGAAATGTGGTTAATTCAACTGAGGAATTAAATTGTAAATATAATTTGGAAAAAATCAAGCTTAAATTTAAACTTGATTCAGTTGGCTTGGCGCCTATAGCTCAACCGGCTAAGGCGCCATCCACGTACACCTAAAGTGGCGGGTTCGAATCCCCAGCCTGGACCCGCCAAACAACAATGATGGCTGCAACCAAAAAATAGCCGGGCGTTGTGGCAGGCGCCTGTGGTCCCAGCTACTTGGGAGGTAGAGGCAAGAGACTCGCTTGAGCCCAGGAGTTGGAGGTTGCTGTGAGCTGTAATGCCAC
>CAUYTI010092201.1:0-16137 GCA_963575145.1 Galago senegalensis | reverse complement strand
GAGAATGTTCTTCTGAGCAAAGTATCACAAGAATGGAGGAAAAAGTATCCAATGTACACACCCCTATTATGAAACAAATTTATACCTTTTATATGAAAGCTATAACCAAATAGCCTAAGAATATGGGGAGGGGGGAGGGAGAAGGGAGGGGGGAATGGGTAGAGGGAGGGGGATTTGAGGGATCTCTTCTGAGGTTTATCTTACAGGGGTACAAGTGAATCTTTCTAAGAGTAGAATGTGAATGTTTTAAAACAATAACTGAGAAAATGAAAAAAAATTCATTAACCTACACATTTACTATAGTCCCTCTAAAAAATATTGTACTTTTCTGCATAAAGTTTTAAAAATTTTACTGTTCTATTGAACAGGGTGGCCCTATTAACTACCTTTACTATGATTATCTGTTGACTATAATTTGTACATCTGTTACTAATGTTCTTTCCCAAAACATTTCTCAGTGGCTGCTTGCCAATATACTTTGTGTGTTGATATTTTAAAGTACTGATTTATGTATTAATTCATATTCAAAGCAAGCTATTGAAATAAAATCCCAACATCTAAATACGCTTGCCTAATGGTTATTAAATATCTCACAATAAGTGGTCTCATATGCTATTATATATTGCCAAAAAAAAGGTTTCTTATATACTTAAGTTAAATTTATATACAATTATCTTACCCTATGTTGCAAGTAAGAATTTACTGTTATAAAAGCCTCAACCTTAATGTTTTATTTAGATCACTTAATAATTCAATTCTACAAATAATTCTAGTATATCAAAAAGTATGGTACTAAGAATTGCTACATAAGTACATGTAAAAAAAAGTACATAAGATTATAGCTAGGCTACTTATCCTCATCCTGTTATAGGCATAGTTTTACCTAATTAGATAATTAATAATCTAAGATATTTCAGTTCTCTATTTTAGTTTTCACTCTACTGTACATTGCTGAGAAAATATGAAACAAAAAAAATCATCTTAAAAGCATTATATAAACAACAAGTTATTCCATTATTCTATTAAAAAACTTGGTTCATTAAGAAGTGTCTTGGGGCTTGGCGCCCGTGGCTCAAGTGGCTAAGGCGCCAGCCATATACACCTAAGGTGGAGGGTTCAAATCTAGCCCAGCCCACCAAACAACAATGATGGCTGCAACCAAAAAATAGCCAGGTGTTGTTATGAGTGCCTGTGGTCCCAGCTACTTGGGAGGCGGAGGCAGGAGACTTGCTTGAGCCCAGGAGTTGGAGGTTGCTGTGAGCTGTGACGCCACAGCACTCTACCCAGGGCAACAGCTTGAGGCTCTGTCTCAAAAAAAAAAACAAAAAAAGAAGTGTCTTGGGAATACTACCATAATGTGTTAGGTTTCTATCCAAATAAGGATGGTCCTTAATATAATTTCAGTACATCCTACTATAGTGTGATTATTCTCTGGAATGACAATCTTTACACAATTCCCCTAGTTATATCATTAAAAACCAAAAAGCCATAATAAACTCTTCTATTTATGTGTATATGAATATTTAGTGAAAAGAAGAAAGCATTATTTCTATTTGGGGTAATGTCAGGCTATGAAATCAAAAAGACATAAGCTTTGCTTATGATATTTGCAAATAATCAGCTTTGATGCTTACTAGCTATTCTGTATTACGTAAATAGGTTAGGAAGTCATAACGCACAGATCCTAATTCTAGTTTTTCTGTTTACTAGCTATGTGATATTAAGTTACCTAATCTTTCTTGCCTACAAAATAGAAGAGTGTTTCATATTACTACTAAAAAAAGCATATTTCACATATAGCTGCTTTAAAAATTAAGTATGTAAAGTTTTTTTCTTTAAGCTTAGTAACTGGCACATAATATACACACACATTGCAGACAGCAGTAGTTGTTATTAGCGTGCGCACACACACAGGCTGTTTGGAAAGTAGCCATGTAATATGAAAAATAGAGACACATATGGCTGGATACTTTCTTGATAGTCCTCATGTATTTTTCCTTTCTTTTTTAAGTTAACAACTATGAGAATGATTTCTTTAACAAACACTTCCAAAATGTTAAGTCTTTAAAAACTATATTTGCTAACAAAAACAGACAATTTTACTTAAGGAAAACATCGAGTCCTACCTTTACACTGCATTCCTTGGCGAAAGAGGCCTTTCAGTAACCGCTTGCAGTACTGACATATTGTGGGACGAGTATAAGAGTGAACAGCAAATGTGTGTGGAACTTTCACTCTGCACATTACCATCTTTTCCATCCAAATTGGGCGACCACTCCAAGAAGGAATCCTCTTACTTGGCTCTTGGTGAACATGTGACTAAAAATATAAGTAATTTCCATAAGTTTAAGAAAAAATTAAAAATAAAATATTGGGAGCAAAGCTTAACCACAAAAATCATTTATTGGAACATTGAAGCCAAATATCTGAAAATGTAAATCTCAGCAGTTTCCTGTGCAAATCTTAATTTACCAAACTCTGAATGAGAAAAATGCAGATTTTTGTTCATATTTATGCTTAAAAAAACCCTAAAATATGTTCATTCTTGTGTACATACTCACTGATTAAATATTATTTGGCATGTATATTCAGCATTTTACAAATAAAACCCAAAAGCTTTAAAATGAATTTATGACAGGTGTTGAAATCCCTTCAAAAACATCATGCAAGGAATTAATCACAGAAAAAATAAAATCACAAAATAGAAAGCAATATTATTGCTGCTCATATTGCATTACTGAACATGATGCCTGAAAGTAACGTTAGTTTTTTAAGTTTCTCTTAACAAATAAAATTTTAAGTCTAATTAATGATGATGAAATAAATGATAAATGACAGATCCAAAACTAATTGAATCAACTTTAGTCCCAGTAACTAGGTTTTAAGAAGTTCTTATATTTTAAATATTTTCCATTTGTTTGAGTTTTTCCTTCACTTGAACAAAAAGCAAAATTACAGAAAGCATCAATTAAAAATCTTTTGGTAACCTGAGGGATAAGTAGATTTTTGTAATTATGGATCTTTCTATATGTAGGGAATAATCAAACTAAATTGTGGCCCAGTTTAATATGGTTCATTCCATTAATTCAACAACATTCATATGACAGGCCTTATGCTGTTAACAGAGGGCAAAAAAAAAAAAAGAATAAAACATAATCCAAGTCTTCAAGTACAAAATCTAAATACTCAACTACCATGATGCTTTAATAAATTTTGTTGAAGGTGGGCACGGTGGTTCACACCTGTAATCCCAGTACTCTGGGAGGCTGAGGTAGGTGGATTGCTTGAGCTCAGGAGTTTGTGACCAGCCTGAGCAACAGTGAGACCCCATCTCTACTAAAAATAGAAAAACTAAGGCAAGAGGATCACTTGAGCACAGGAGTTTGAGACTGCTATGGGCTATGATGACACCATGGACCTCTACCCAGGGTCACAGAGTGAGACTCTATTGCACCCCGCCCCCGCATCTTTATTGAGCCTGCTTGCATCTTCACTGCCAGAACTGAGGTCCTGAGATCTTTTTTATTATTTTCTATAAGTAGTAAGGTTTGTAACTTAGAGACATTGTGTCATTCTACATTGACGTGTTCAATTGAGGGAAGCAAAAGTTAGAAGAAACCAGGAGACAGTATAAGTATAAAGAAGAAGAAGAAAGGAAAGGAGAAAAATAATGGAAGTAGGAAGAAAAGAAACAGACAAAACAAATGGGGGAGAGTACTGACACAAAAGGAGCCTCAGGTTGATAGTTTCTTACTTACGTGTAGCCAAAATTTTCTAAAATGAATTATGAAAGTTTTATTCAGGAAAAGAACAAAAAAAAGAGTATGAAAACCCAAACCACACTCTGTGTTCCATACTGCCATGTATGAACCACACCTTCAGCAAAAAGAACATCACTGATTCTGCAAAGCTAATAAAGAACCTGGTAGAAACTAGAAACAGATGTTTCAGGCCATTGCTCATCCCTGGCTCCCTCTTCTAGTGGCGACACAACTCTGCTGCTTTTGCTACTGCTTCTTCTTTTGGTTTGTCTCAAGTTCAAAATACCAGATGAAATAAGACCAATTTAGCCAGTCATCATTAAATCTACAGGCTACTCCTGTAAGGAAGAGATTTCATAGCAGACACCTTCATATGCCAACAGCCAGTCAGTGACTGCCTTTAGCTCAGGTTCTGCTGGGATCAGGTTATCAGTGACATGGTACCAAGCCTGTGTGCTAGGAACTACTCAGGAAAGTAAGGCTGTGGCAGCTACCTACTTTGTCAAGTAGTGTACAAGAAGTTATTTATGTTATTATCCTTATTTTAAATATAAAAAAACAGGCTCAAAAGGACTAGTAATACCAAGTGGCAGTATGAGAATCAAGATTGACACTCAGGTCTTCCAGAGGATAGTCCACGGATCCTTAACCTTTCTCCCATCTCAATATCCATGGGTTTAACACAATCCCTTTAGTAATAGTGGTTTGCCGCTTATGGGATGAGGATGACAGGAAAGACTCAATCAGAATTCAGAGGGAAGAGGCTATTCATAGAATTACTTATAGAGTATTTGGTTAAAGTGGGACCATAGAGACTATGATAACCAGAACTAAGTGAAAGTTTTTTTTCTCCTTGTTTGAATGTCTCCTATATATAAATTAGTGCTAAACTTAAACTGTTCAATTTCTTCTTTATTAATATGTAGTAAGAAATTTTCTAAAAGTAAATTATTTCTACAACTTAATTTTAAGCTAACATCTGTCAAAGTAATGCAAACCATGTAACAATATTGTCAATTCTCAATCATATATTATAATAATAAAGGGAATAAAAAAGCATTTTTAAAAAGGTCAGTTCTTCAATTGTGTACAGTTAGTTGGCTCTGGAGTATTACTCAGTTAAGTATCTCCACTTTTACACTTATACTTAGATCCAACATTTTCCTTCTAACTTGATTCTGTACTCTGCTCCTCAGAAATTTTCCCAAGTGTACTGAAAGGAACATTTATCTGTCTCATCTTCCAACAGCCAGCACTTAATTCTGGTTCTGTTTTAAGTCTATCTTCTGTTCTTCCTTATCTTTACTTGATTCCCTTCAGACTAACTTCTGACATTATAACAGAAACTACCTTTTTACATGCAAACAAAAACTGTCTGAGTCAGACTCAAAGTTTTCTACTCCAAACTTGCCTATTTTCAAGCTTTTATTAGTATTCAGTATTTAATCTCTTGACTTCTCAGAAACTTTTCTTCCTTATCTTCCCTTCCTATGAAATGAGGATAATCCTCCCAGGATTGTGGTGAAGATTATTCAAGTAAAGGTGAAGTAGCCATCATAAAGTCTGGTACACAAGAGCATCAGTGGCTCTCAGTGTGTAACTGCTATCTCCTCCAGAATTCCTTGATGGTCCTCTCTTCCCATTCTGCCTTCCCTCTGATTTTCCTCTACACGCTCTTCTTTACTCTACCTCCTTTTTGAAGTTGTATGCCTGGACAAACAAAAGGAAACCTTCTTGAGAAGGTCTGTGGTTCCACTCTGTAAGTTCTTTTTGTTTTGAAATACCCTGAATGACCTAACCAATTCAGACACATCATTCTACTTACACTTCCATAAGGATTTTTCATCTCTAGGTTGAGAGAAATTATGCAATGCAATTATAAAATAATGAATTAAAATACAGTTCCTTATCCCCCTGCTCTGTCCTTTTCCTATTTTGTAACTAGTAATACTCAACTGGATGTAGCTGGCACACCAGCATCATTTGTGAGGCCCTTGAAATAACACACCTCTATCCCATAGTTCTCACGCCTAGATAAATTCTCTGTGCAGTTCAGTGTGTAAAATACACTAACTTTTCTCCTGCCAAACTTTCCCCAAGTTCTTCTACATGTTTATAATGCCCTCTCATTCTTAGTCTCTTAAAGCCATAGCATTCTTTTGCTGCTTTAACAATCTCACACTAAGGCTAAGCAATATGTAAATACTGGAATTCTGTAAAAAGATTTCAGAGGCTTTTATTCTGATATCTCAGTTTAGAAAGATCTAGTGACTAGGGTGCCAAGATGACAACCCAAGGCCTTGATTTTGTTATTAATTTACAGAAGCACAAAGAGGTTATAGAAATAACTAAATGATAAGATTATAATCTCTGGATAGAAGCTATTTCAAGTACTATGAAATATACAAGGGAGTTATTACTTTCTTTCCTGACCTACCACCTTTACCCTTCAGAAGTATATTTTGAGAAAAAAATCACTGATATATAAATAGTAACTTTGGGATTTTATTCTAATATCTCTTACTAATTTGCTCTGTAATTTAAGACAAGTCACTTAACCATTCTGTGTCTCAATTATCTCATCTGCACACAGCTTTATACTGTGAGGATCACTGGAGTCACTCTTTCACTATCTACTAAGTACCAAGGGTTGCACTGACATGATGGGGCACATAAAGACCTAAGTATTGTCTTCTCTAAACAGACCATAAACTCCTTGAGGACAATCTGGTATACAAACACGGAAATTAAGTAGAATGTTATATATACAATTAGGAAGGTTAAAAAAGTATAATGACATTCAGAAAATGAAATAACTGCTACCAAGGGGAAAATCAGAAAGGGTAGCTTTTAAGCCAGGTCAGGAAAATCCATGTATTATGAACCACAAGAGCAAAGGAAGGAGAAGCGAGGGTGTCATCAATGAATGCTAAATAGTACAGATTATAAGAAACATAGCAAATATAAAGTTTTCCCTAGTAGGGAGTGATATCATCAGAGCATTATAGCAGAAAACTTGATCTGGCTGTCATGTATAAGATGAAGTACAGAGACCAGGACCAGAGACACTGGTTAGGAGGCTAATACAGTGATCTAAGTGATAAGTACAGGGAATCTCCAAGTTATGAATGAGGAAGATTCTATAGGTTTGTTTTTAAGTTGAATTTGTATGTAAGTCCAAACAGGTACACTTACTATTACCAGTAATAGGTTCTGTTTTTGAATGCAAGCCATATATCAGTCGGATGTTTGTAACTCAAGGACTTACTGTAACAACCTCAGTTCATAAGTACATTTACCTATTACTTTTAATAGCCTCCATTCGTAAGTGCAAGCTGTATGTAAGTCTATGTTTGAACTTAGATTTGTAAGTGCAAATCACACATTAATGGGACAGTTATAATGAGGGGACTGCCTGGTAATGCAATCCCAAGATGTACAAAATGCAATTCATTACCATTGGTAAGCCCTGCCTCCATTGTACATTTTGTTTCTTAAGCATAGGAACATTACTACTCTTTAGCTAGTATTATCAAATATGGTCTAGACTCTCATACACACTATAAAGACAGAAGGAATAACTAGTCCTTCTATAACCTTAGAAACATACCTCTTCACTGGGAAGGGCTACATACTCAGGTTGTAGGGGTCTTGGAACTGAGAGACCAGGTCCTGGTAAAGACACATTTGACAGACGTCTCTTTCTTACTCCACTACAATTATTTGGAATCTTGAAGGCACATCGTTTATGGTAATTTAATCCACAGCCTAAATATATTTTAAAAGATAAAGAAAAAAAGGCTAAAAATACCTTTACTATTTAAGTGTGATACATAAATATTGGTGCTTCTTTTATTAAATTACTTTTTCTGTTAGCAATATCTACCCTAACTAAGAACCCAGATGACAGGCTAAGTCAGCAGTTCTCAACCTGTGGGTTGTGACCCACAGGAACTGTACTAAAGAGTTGCGGCATCAGGAAGGTTGAGAACCACTGAGCTAAGTGGAAGCTAAAAAACTGAAGAATAGGAAATGGGTAGAACAGTCCACTTAGAAAGGTCCATTTAGCCAGAGAAGTGGTTCTTGAAGTGTGGCCCCTAAAGCTATCACCTGGGATTGTAACAGCAGCCTTAAGAGACAGCAGATACACCCAGCAAAACCTAAAATATTTACTCTCTGGCATTTTACAGAAAAAGTTCATTGACACTCCACCTTAGAAGACTGTTTTCTTAATCAGTAATGCACATTTGTGCCCTACCCCCTAGCAACTGTAATTCCAAACAATGTTGGCCATTTTTTTGTAAGGAAAATTAAAAAAAAAAAATACAAAAGCAATTCATGTAACCAAAACATCTATACCCCTGTAATATTCTGAAATAGAAATAAATGAAAAGAGTTAAAAACAACATTGATATTTATTGAGTCAGCACATTTGGTGCAAAATATTTTGCTCATATTACCTTATTTAAACCATTCACAAAACCCCTGGGGTAGAACATATTTTGTAAAGAAATTGATCCTCACAGAGATTTATTAAGTTGCCCCAAAATATTAATGAGTAGGTTAGGAGAGAGACTCCTAATCTCTCCAATTCTAAATACTGGTTACTCCCTAGTTACCAACTAATAACCTTGTATTCTCAGTGATAATGCAAGAATGCAAATGAGAAATCCTATTTTAAATGACCACTAAAATTTTAGAACACCTACCTTCACATTTCAGTCCCTGACGTACCAATCCCCAGAGCATCTCGCCACAATAATCACAAAAAGTAGGAGCTTTGTAAGAATGTACATAGAGGGTATGTGGACGAATCTGGAAATCTTCTACCGTGGCCAAAGCTTTTAAAACAGAAAAGTATTAAAATAAACCTTAAACTTGTAATTGCAATGAGATTAGGAATGTTCACCAGTTAGTTCATTTATGTGATAGGCCATTTTTCCTCTGCAAATTTCATCTGAGCATAAAAATAGGTTACTTTAAGCATTTAATACAATGATTTTTTAAACTCTAGGAAGTTTATCAGCTTCAAATAATTTGAACTCCAAAATAGGTCCTAGGTTAGGTATTTGGAACCTCAAAAGCATTTTCTCATAATGATAAGATTGCAAATAGGTCCATTTTAGCCAACTAAAAACTGTTTAACTTAAAATACACTGAGACATACACTAAAGTAAAAAATACTGTGGAACTTAACCTCAATTTACAACACTGTTTCTCATTAAAAAGACCATGAGTCCTAACTTAGGATCCCAGCAAATACTCCCTGTATGTGCTCCATAGTTCCAATGCTTTAGAGAAAAGAGACTCCTCTCAGGGAGCAACAGAACATAGATTCAAGGATCTTTCCCTCTCCTCAACCTATGAAAGTCAGCAGTGGATTTCCGTGGGTCTGATGATGGGTCTACAAGCAGATGTGTCCAACCTTCAGGGGGCCATGTGCTGACTCTGACTCTGTGAGGACTGTTTTTGCTATTTGTGGTGTCAGATATCATGAAAAGTATTCAAGGATTTTTTTTGGCTAATTAGTTTTCCTTAGTGTTTGTGCATTTACCATGTGGCCCAAGACAACTCTTATTCTTCCAATGTGTGGCAGAGAGGAAAAAAAAGTTGGACAGTCCTGGATAGTGAAGAAAAAATGGACCTGAACATGATTTCCAGGGAAGACAGGGAGTGAAGCTCCTCAGGAGTAAAGAGGAAGACAAGGAAAGGGAAGTACAGGGATGGTTAGGGTTGTGGGTATAGTTGAATGATCAAGGTGTAGGGGGCTAGATGAATGGGAGAATCGGAAATGTAAGATGAGAGGAGTGGGGGCTCATAAGAAAAGGTGATGGTCAGCAAAGATTTCAAGAACATGCTGAAAGGTAAGTCTGGGAAAAGGAAATGTGTTAGCAGGACTATGAACTCTGGCTGGCCAATTTGCTTTCTTTCTTGCCAAACAAGAAGTATCACAGACCTACATGTGTATTATTATGGCATTCCTTCTTCCTTTTCACTCCTCATTAACAATCCTGCTGTTAGATGACATCAGAAACAGTGGGAACTACGGAACAAAGTATGGCAAGAATGGGTGAGGTGGAAAAAGAAGAGAGGTAGAAAAAAACACACTGAGAACAAAAAGGAGCATTTTTGTAAGCCATAGTGACATTGCAGTTTCTTCTCCTATCATCTTCATTACTTCTCTTTCCTAGCCTTCTTTTCTGAACCCCAATTCTCTTCTTTTATGCTTTTTATAGAAATGAGGAAAAGGGAACTAAATTTCAGTATAATTGTTTTTCTTAACTCAGATAAAAGTATATTCCTTTCAGTTCAAATGATAATTCCCTTACCTTATAGTAACGTTCAAGTAATTCTCAGTTTATTTTCTTATCTATGATATAACCTTCCTGAAAGTAAATATTATATGGCAACTATTATTATAGATGAAAGAAGTAAACAATATTAATACAAAGACCAAGTATAAGAGAACATATTTAGTATAGAAAATGAGGCTCTTTGAAAAAAAAGTCTAAGAAAAAGAAAAGAAGCTATTTACTTACCCGAAAGAACAACTTCTACTAGGTCTCCCTCATGTATTTCATCTGCTGAGGTGATTAGCTGCAAAATATTTTCTGAGTTCATGTCATGGCGAAAGAGAAGAATTTTATCATACATGCCAAAGAATCCACACTCTGGAAACTGCAAGAAAATAAGTCTTGTATCAGTATACCCAGAACTTTCTATTTTTATAAGTAAATGTCTCAATTTTATAAAAATTTTAAACATAATGTTTTGGTCTAATACTATTAAATCTAACTCAATTAATATCCAAAAGGTAACTACATACTTAAGCATCCTGATTAATTTTAAAGTTTAAAAAAAGAAAAAATAGACTTGGTACCTGTAGCTTAGCAGCTAGGGCACCAGCCACATACACCAGAGCTGGCAGGTTTGAACCCAACCCAGACCTGCCAAATAGCAATGACAATTACAACAGAAAAATAGCTGGGCGTTGTGGTGGGCACCTGTAGTCTCAGCTACTTGGGAGGCTGAGGGAAGAGAATCGCTTAAGCCCAAGAGTTTGAGGTTGCTATGAGCTGTGACCCCACGGCATTCTACTGAGAGCAACATAGTGAGACTCTGTCTCAAAAAAAAAAAAAAAAAAAAAAAAGAGAAAGAAAGAAAAAATAAACTTATGAAATAAAAAATCATTGATTACCTTAAAACACATCTCTTAGAAATATAGGATTTCTATATTTGGTTACTGAAGGAGAATATAATCTTGAACTTACTGCTACTCTATTCTTATCCTGAAAGATAAGTTGTCTTTCCCATTCTCTAAACTTTACTGTCTAACTATATGGTTTGCGCACACTGTACCCCATGACTACATTAATGTACACAGCTATGATTTAAATAAAATAAATGAATAAATATATGGTTTGCTACATACTGCCCTATGCAGTTAATTAAAATAATATTGTATAAAATTAAAAATTCAGTTCCTTAGTCGCGCTAGTCACATTATGAACACTCAATTGCTACCTGGGCTATCAGCTAATCAAAAAAGGACTCCATCTTCCATCTTCTTAAAAAGTCTTAAAAAGTCCTTAAAAAGGACTTTCATCTTCTTAAAAAGTCTAACAATATTTGTATGAATAAAATTGATTTTAATAAGTCATATTTCTTGCATGTCTTTTAAGTGTAAGATATTGGCTCTACAGTTTAAAAGATAAAATCGCCTTTATCTTACAACTTAGTAGGAAGATGGAAATAAACACAAATATTATACAGTATGTAGAACAAGGCAAGTGACACAAATGAAATATAAACAAAATAAGAAGGAATAAAAACCTTTAACTGGGAAGGTGGTGTAGAGGGATCCAGTACCATACAGGAGCAGAACTATAAAATAGAGAAGCAGGGTTTCCACAGGCTGAATGTGAAAGTGTAAGTGTCATCATTAAGAAATTACAAGGTAAATGGAAGAGGGTAACTGGAGCTTTGTGACTGAAGAATGAGGCTGGGGAGCGTTGGTTAGAAAAAAGGCAAAAATGCACACAGAGTCCCACACAGAAACCTGGAGTCAACTGAGGTGGCATCTCAAGCTTTGCTACCCGCTAACTACAGCACCTTAGATAAGTTGCTTAACCTCTCTATATCAATTTCTTGCTTATAAAATGGGGTAATAATAGGAAGTTAGCTTTATAGGGTTTTTGTCAAAATTAAATTACTCAATGGCTATAAAAACTCTCAGCACTCGATCCATAAATGCTATGCATTCATATTGTTCTTCTATCTGAGAGAGAGATACAGGGTCCCAGAGCAAAGCAGTAACATGATGAAATTTGTATTTCAAAAACTTAACGCAAGGAACTGGAACAAGAAGAGACCAGAGCAAGCTCCTGAAGAAAGGCTGAAGCTATTGGTTAGGTAGGAAAGAGGCATCAAAGTGTAGATTATAAAATAAGTAAATGGAAAAAAACATACAAGGAGCACTTCTCTCCAGAAACTTTTTGGTAAATCATACAGATCATTAATACTGTTTTGATCAAAGCAGAAGTCCTGAACAAAGGCAACGAAGAATGAATAACACAACAAGAGAAGGAAGACAACATTAAGATAATAAATTTTTAGCTTGGAGAGAAAATATAAAATAATCTTCTTAATAAACAGTATTAAAAATGTCAATATAAATTTGGTATTATTAAGAGATACAAAAGCAAGTAAAGCAATTATAGGGAGTGTTAAAACTATTGAAAATAGATGTGTGTATCAGATGATGGAAAGCTGTTGGTGATGATAAACAATAAAGTCATTTTCTAGGCTAGAAAATGTTTTCATATTATACTCATCTGTATGACTGACAAATTACAGAGTTCCTATGGGAAAAACTAATAACTAGCCTGGGAAATCTGTGAAAAACAGATTTCTGCTATTCACAATTGTGACTTGTATGTATGTTTGGTAGGATAGACAGAAATTATCTTAAACAAAACATCAAAAAATGTGGCTTGAAAAAAACAAAGGAATGGTGGTGCCCATAGCTCAGTGGGTAGGGCGTCAGGCACATACACCAAGGCTGGCAGGTTCAAACCTAAAACAACAATGACAACTGCAACAACAACAAAAACCAACCAGGTATTGTGGTGGGCACCTATAGTCCCAGCTACTTGGGAGGCTGAGGCAAGAGAACTACTTAAGCCCAAGAGTTTGAGGTTGCTGTGAGCTGTGATGCCACAGCACTCTACCCAGGGCGACAGCTTGAGACTCTGTCTCAAAAAAAAAAAAAAAAAAGAAAGCAAAAGAAGATTAAATACTGCCACTCAACCATGAGGCAAACACTGTGGTCAAGCTTTAAAACCAGCAGAAGTCTTGAGGCAAGGGTACATTAAACACCTATAAAAAAGAGAAATAAACCATGAACATACATCTTAAAAGGTCTAAATAATTACACAAAATAAACAAAACCAACTTGTCCATGAACAGGGATTTACTATTTGGGATTTTGAAAAATTCAGAAATTAAATTTTCAAGCAGGAATGTATACCTAAAACAATGTCTCAACTGTAGCCACTTATCAGAACCAACTGTTGGGCTTAAAAAGCTGCTGAGCCAAGAGTCTGAGGCTGCTGTGGGCTATGACACCACAGCACTCTACCTAGGGCATCCAAGTGAGACTCTGTATCAAAAACAAAACAAAAGATGCTCAGGCTTTTGGTTAAGCTCTAGGGAGGTTTATGGTTAAGCTCTGGGAGTAAAACATGGACACTACATTGTACATTTACTTTTTATTTACATGTATTTATTATACATACTCTTTTTAAAAAAGTATTTTTAAACTAGTTTTAAATTTATAGAAAGTTAGAGTTCCTATATACTACCTCATACCCACTTTCCTCTATTAACATTTTATGTTAGTATGGTACATTTACTAGAATTAATGACCACATAGCAACACATTATCAGATTAGTTTTTTACCTAATATCCTTTCTCTGTTCAAACACCCACAATACTACATTACCTTAAGTTGAGTACCCTTAGGCCTCTTTTGGACTGTGACAGTTTTTCAGACTTTCCTTGGCTGTCCTAAGTACTGACTGGGTATTTTATAGGATGCCTCATTATTGGAATGTACCTAATGTTTTTCTTGGGATCCAACTAGGGTAATGGAGTTTGGAGAAGCAGAAGCAAAGGTAAAATGCCATTCTCATCACATCACAACAAGGGTATGGTATCAACATGACATCACTGTGTTGATAATGGCTGAGTTGGTATTTGCCAAGTTTCTTCACTGCAAAGCTACTTGGTTTTTGCCCTTTTCATACTATATTCTTTGTAAGTAAGGCACTAGGAGCAGATCCCACTTAAAGAATGGAGAGTTATATCCCATTTATTAAAGTCTGAGTATCTATATACACTTCTTTGAAATTCTTCTACATAGGAGATTTATCTATTTCCTCTCACTTATTTATTCATTTATATACATCAGTATGGATTCATGGATATTTATTTTATACTTTGGGATATATGTTCTTTTAAAATATAATTTTATTTACTTTTGATTGGATGATTTATTCACATGGTTCAAACTTTAAAAGGTAAAATGAGTAGAAGCACAAATTGCCCAGTTAACTGCCCTGCAGACAACAGTGTTTCAAGTTTTCTCAGAATCCTTCTGAAACTATTTTATATATAATCAAGTTAACACAGATATATCTTTCCCACATTTTACACAAAAGGTGGCACACTAGCAACACTGTTTTAATAAGTTATAATAAGCACCTTGCTTATTATACAATGAACTTGTACTTGAACTAAGTACTGACTGGGGATGTTGTAGAATGCCTCATTATTGGAATCTATCTAATGTTTTTCTTCAATGAACTTGCTTATATATACATGAACTTCATGGCCACCCTGTATATGTACACATACATACATATAATATATTTATATATTTTTATTTTTATTTACTTATTTATTTATTTTGAGACAGAGTCTCAAGCTGTCCCCCTGGGTAGAGTGCCATGGCTTCACTGCTCACAGCAACCTCCAACTCCTGGGCTCAAGCGAATCTCCTGCCTCAGCCTCCCAAGTAGCTTGGACCACAGGCACCCACCACAACGCCCGGCTATTTTTTGGTTGCAGCCATTATTGTTATTTGGCAGGCCCGGGCTGGATTCGAACCCGCCACCTTAGGTGTATGTGGCTGGCGCCTTAGCTGCTTGAGCCACAGGTGCCGAGCCTCATATTTTTTTTAAAAAGAGATAGGGTCTTACTCTGTCATCCAGGCTGGTCTTGATCTCCTGGTCTCAAGCTATTCTCCCACCTCAGCCTCCGTCCCAAAGTGCTGGGATTATATGTGAGCTGTGAGCTACCACAGCTAGCCAGAAATATATATTTTTTTTAATAAAAAAATTGTATTTACTTAGAAGCATTTAGAATGTCAACAAAACAGCTGCAACTTTTTTAAAAAAAATTACAGAGTGGTATTCAGTTAACAGAACAATTATTTCGTGTAAGTTGCATCAGAGACAACTGAAGATGAAAAAATTACCATCCTCATATGTAACTAATTTGTGCTGTGCACCAACACGAACCTGCTTTAAATTTCCATGCGAATTTACAACCCCCATACTTTACCATGCAAGGTTAGTGGCTACTGAAAATACCACCAGGGCAGAGCTATCTAAAGACACATTCGGTAGTGTGTTAACCATACAAAAAAAGACATCGTACAGTTCAAAAACAAATCTTACACAGCCTTACATTTCAATTTTTTTCTTTAACTCACTCCAGGTGGGAGTGAGTTGTGTACAGGGGGGTTAAATGCTTTATAGACAAGAAAAAAAACTGTGCTAGAATCAACTTATTCATTATCATCTTCATCTTCTTCCTCTTCCTTCTTTTTCTTGCTTTTTTCTGCCTTGATAACTCCTTTTTTCGCTGCATCAGACTTTCCTTTAGCTCAGTATGCAGCAACATCCTTTTCGTACTTTTCCTTCAGCTTTGCAGCCTTCTTTTCATCAGGCTGCTTGTCATCCGCAGCAGTGTTATTCCACATCTCTCCCAGCTTCTGTGCAACATCACCAATGGATAGGCTGTGTTCTCCTTTGATTTTTGGGTGATACTCAGAACAGAATAAGAAAAAGGCCGAAGGAGGCCTCTTGGGTGCATTGGGATCCTTGAACTTTTTTGTTTCACCTTTAGGAGGGATATAGGTTTTAATTTCTCTTTCATTAACGGGCCTCATCCGCCTTTGCCATATCTTCAAATTTTCCTTTCTCTTTAGCAGACATGGTCTTCCACCTCTCTGAGCACTTCTTAGAAAACTCTGAGAAGTTGACTGAAGCATCTGGTGCTTCTTCTTGTTCTCCTCCCGACAAGTTTGCA
>CAUYTI010092199.1:0-13002 GCA_963575145.1 Galago senegalensis | reverse complement strand
AGATTACATGTTGTAAGAAAATTTTTGCATGCTTCACATCAAATAAAGGGCTAAAAACCATAATATACAAAAAAAAAAAAAAAAAAAAAAAAAAAACCTCAAGAAAATCAAGAAGGAAGAAAATCAAGAAGGAAAAAAATGAAACAACTTAATTAAAAAGTGGGCAAAAGACATGAACAGAAGCTTTTAAAAATATATACTAAGGGCCAATAAACAAATGAACAAAAAATGTTAAATGTCACTATTCAGCAGAAAAATGCAAATAAAACCCCAATGAGATATCACCTAACCCCAGACAGAATGGCTTTTATCAAAAAGTCCCAAAATGACAGATGGTGGTATGGACGTGGAGAGAAAGGAACACTTATATACTTTTGGTGGGATGCAAACTAGTGCAACATCTATGGAAAACAATATGGAAAGTCCTCCAAAAAATAAATGAAAATTTACCATTTGATCTAGCAATCCAACTACTGGGTATTTACCCAAAGGGAAAAAAAGTCATTTCATCAAAAAGAAAACTTGCACTAGAATGTTTATTGCAGCACAATTTATAATTGCAAAGATGTGGACTCAATTAAGTGCTCATCAGTTCATGAACAGATTAATAAAATGTGGTATGTGTATACCATGGAGTACTACTCAGCCATAAAAACAAATTAACACCATTTGCCACCATCTGGACGGAATCAGAGGCCATTCTCCTACGTGAAATATCACAAGAATGGAAAGACAACCACCATGTGGACTCACTATTATTGAATTGGGACTAACTGATCAGTGATCACATGTACAAGTGGGAGTAAAACTCAACAGAAATCAAGCAGATGGGAGGGGGAGAGAGGGTGAGGGAAATCATACCTAATAATATACACTATCTGGGTGACGGGCACACTGGTAACTTAGACTCAAGCAGTACATAAAGCAATCCATGTTGCCAAAACCTCTGTACCCCAGGAATACTCTGAAATCTTAAAAAAGCAAGCAAGCATGTGCTTTCAAAAAACATAAAAATAATTAATTGGCCTCGGTAAGTCCTTAATACTAAGAAGTGATTTAAATATTGGAGAAATTTAGCTCATTAATTTCCACTGTTAAGCCATATTTCCACTAGCATGGATCCTTTGAAATTAGCCTTATCTATATGCTAATAGGAAAACTCCGTAGGATTTTGAAATTTTCATACTTTTGATGTCATTTTACTTTCAGCTAAAAAGCTGCACATACACACACAAAGATATATATACAGACACTGCTGAGTTCTCAGTCCATTTTACATGGATTAATGTTAAAAAAGAAAAAAACCTTCCCAAATACCCTACCCTGGTACAATACACTAAACTTGCTTTGTGTTAACTGAGCTTGTCTTGGTCCTACAATGGCTATTATGTCACCCTACATTACCTCCTTACATGCAAAAATCATAAGGCTTTTTTAAGGCTGTGCCAATATTCTTATGCCTAATTTTTATTTTCATACAGTTGAAGGTTTACATGTTTTAATATGAGATTCAGATTATATGCTTCAAAGCATTAAATATTCTCCTTGACTTTGATTTCCAAATGTGTTAGTCCAGCCAAATACTGTGCAAATTAAAAAAAAAAATGATACAAAGAATGCAGTTCATGTCTCAGCTATTCTCAGATCAACACGGCACAGCCATGCTACAGCAGCGCTGCACTGCCACATCCTTCACCAGGGCCTCACTGCTACAGGCCTCACCAGCGCCGCACTGCTACATCCCACACCAGCGCCGCGCTGCTACATCCCACACCAGAGCCACACTGCTACAGCCCTCACCAGCGCCGCGCTGCTACATCCCACACCAGCGCCGCGCTGCTACATCCCACACCAGAGCCGCGCTGCTACATCCCACACCAGCCCCGCGCTGCTACATCCCACACCAGCCCCGCGCTGCTACGTCCCACACCAGCCCCGCGCTGCTACGTCCCACACCAGAGCCGCGCTGCTACAGCCCTCACCAGCGCCGCGCTGCTACATCCCACACCAGCGCCGCGCTGCTACAGCCCACACCAGCGCCGCGCTGCTACGTCCCACACCAGCGCCGCGCTGCTACATCCTTCTTCAGGGCCACATCCAAAGTGATTTTGCATCAGATCAATGGACAATTATGTTACTCAAAATGAGCAGTTCACTCTTCCCTTATAATTATGAGCAGTTGAAAAAAAACTGCTGGGGATACAAAAATAAATAACCCAAGGTCTTAAAGGTGTTTATGATCCAGCAAAGAAGTTCATAAAAAAGTGCCTCTTGATATTTGTCATAGAAAAGACAAGCACACTATTGTCTTCATTGGGAGTAAAGATGGAAATATGTAAGAGAAAAAAATCACCCAGGGTTAGGGACGTCTTGAAAAACAATCCTAGAATAAGCAGCAAGTTCTGTCTTCCATGAGTGGGGTTTGGGTCCCTGGAGAGAAGCCAGGAGATAATGGGGGAACAGAGGAGGGAATTCTGCAAATCAAAGGCTGACACTGAGGCTCTTGGCATCTTGGCCTGGCTTCCTCAGAAACAGGGTCAGAGACTGAGTGCTGAAGCAGCTATATCCATATTTCATTAGGGCAGACTGCCCTGAGAACCAGGAGTCAGGGAGCGCGGAAGTGAAGGAAAGAGGAAGGCCGGCCGAGCCAGCATGAAGACGATCTAGCAACAGGGACTGCTACATAACAACCAGCTGTGCCATCCTTGGAAACATCACCCCACAGGCCAATGTGGTTTTAGAGTTGTCTGGCAATGGGTGGAGGAAAGAGGGAATAGTAGAAGAAGCTTAATACTGGCTTCCAAGTCTTATTGGTTAAAAGTTCTCTCTGGGTCGCATTAACTCCCCACCCTTCCAGCTTGGACATGCCTGTGTGTGGTCACCCAGAGGCTCCCGTTATATCATCAGCGAGAAAGCCACGTGGCAATTGTCTTTAACATCAACTTGGATTTTAGGAAGCTTACTCTATTGAAATGAGCAAGTGAATTAAAGGTGGGATTGGGACAAGGGGATAAAAAACAGAAATGCCTGCCATCCTGCCTTTGTAAGTTTTTTTTATTTTTGAATTTTGCTTTTAATTGACTTTCAATTGTCTTTGGCTTTAATCATCTTAGTTTGAAGTTTTGTTGCATTTTTTTAAGTTTCTTTTTTTTCTTTTCTTGCCTTATTATTTTTTTTTTAATTGAGACAGAGTCTCACTTTGTGTCCCTCAGTAGATTTCTGTGGTATCATAGCTCACAGCAACCTGCAAGTCTTGGGCTTAAACGATTCTATTGCCTCAGCTTCCCAAGTAGCTGGAACTACAGGCACCCACCACAACACCCAGCTTTTTTTTTTTTTTTTTTTTGGTAGAAACAGGGTTTCACTCTGGCACAGGCTGGTCCGGCACCTCTGAGCTCAGGGCAATCCATCTGCCTTGCCCTCCCAGAGCACTAGGATTACAGGTGTGAGCCACCAGGCCTGTAATTGACTGAGCTGAGTATCATGCAGACTAGGCCCATGGCTGTGATGATGGGACTGATAAAAGTCCTGAGCCAGAATTCAGGAGACCTGCACTCTGGCCTTTGTTCAACCCGGGCCTCACTTTCTAACCTCAGACACAGGAGATCAGTCCTCTGTGTCTCATCTTTCTTGCCCGTAAAAATGGAATTAATTGAAACTACTCTATTTGCTTCGTGAAGTTAGGAAACAGAAGAAAATGTATTAGAAAGACTTTTATAAAACAGGAGAGGTCAGCGCTATCCCAGAAGGGGTGAACAAGGGAGAACCACTGTTTTTCACTGTGACTTCATTAATATTTATGGAAATTGAGGGCCAAACCCTAGGAAGAATCCTTAGAATCACAGTGTCAGGGTGACTGTGTAAATGTCATCTTAATATAAAATAAATACCATTGTAACAATCACCCACATGATCAGAAACCGTAGTAATTAAAATAACACACAAGGAAACAAAGAAATTCCTGTATTGAAGGGACAGTATTATTCCCTGACTGCTTACAACAGATTCCCTAAATTCTGAGCTCTCAATCCCAGGTTGTGCTGTAAGAACAAAATATCTCAATCTCTTACTATAGAAATCTATTGCCTATTGCTCTGTCTATAATATCAATAGTAATTTTTAATGAGATATTTAGATAATAAAATCTTTAAAACCTCATTGGGGTCATTCATCTTGATTTGGGGTAAAAATATGGTCCTTTACAAAGAATATCAACATAGTTATTTCAGTGTGCACTTAACAAGCAGTCGGAGCTCTGTCTGTATTCGTCACCCTCAGGTCCCCAGATCGCTAGTGCCCTTCTTTGCAGTTTCGTCACTTACCTGCTCTGGGTGCCCTCTTCCTTTCACCCCCAGACGCTGGAAATGATGCAGACCATTAACGATATTGCCACACAACTGGTCATATCAGTATCATTTTTCTGTTTGGGGCATCTCGTAGGCCTTGCACTTGGCCTCTGTGAAGAAAATGGTACAAAGCCCTCAACACCACATAAGTACCTTAGAGAATGCCCACTCTCATTGGTTTATTGACAACTGCTGAATCAGCAAAGTAATTCTCTAGCTTTGATACTCAATAATGATTTCAATGGCAAAATAAAATGCTTTCCTACACATATGCTCTGTAATGATTAGGTTGAATTCGTCGAACTTAATATCACCAAATCATGGGAACAGCAGTTGCCACAAATAAAGCACTCTGTGCTCAAGTTAACCCAACTTTCTGGAGCTGATTGTCTAATTCATCCTTGCCTGGGTATGCTACTCTCAGCTATTGAAGCAAAATTTGTGGAAGAACAGACAAAATTACAAAAGCCAAATATGGAAAATACATGCTCTGTCAGGAAAAAATAATATTTGAAATATGCAAAAATATACAAAGTTGGTCTATTCTACTTCCTATAAGTCTGTCATACTTTCTGATATAAAGTAGTCACATTCACCCACACGTGTCTCTAGGTGAGCTGGCTTCTATTTCGAGTGCTCACCAAAATTCATTCTTTTACCAAAGCTTCCCCAGTTCCTGTTTACCTCATTTTCTATTTCCCCTCACCCTCACTAATGTTATCTTGCTAATATTCTTCAGATTCTTTATTGTCAGAGGCTGAAGTTTTCTAATTTTTTTATTTCTTATAGCATAACTATGTACATTAATGCAATTATGGGGTACAGTGTGCTGTTTTCATATACATTTTGAAATACTCTCATCAAACTGGTTAACATAACCTTCAGGTCATTCTCTTAGTTATTAAGTTAAGGCATTCATACCCTGATTTTAGAAAGATTCACTTGTACCCTTGTAAGGTAAACCATATAGGTGACCCCACCAATCGACCTCCCTCCCCCCATCTACCCCCCTCACCTCCCCTCTCCCAGCCCCTTCCCATATTCTAAGGCTATAATTAGGTTATGACATTCCTATAAAAGCTATGAATTAGGGACTTTACCTCCTTCATGTTTATATGGATGGAATTAGAAAACATTCTTCTTAGTAAAGTATCTCAAGAATGGAAGAAAAAGTATCCAATGTACACAGCCCTATTTTGAAGCTTTCTAATTTAACCTTTAATAATCACTCCTTTTTGGCTCAGTGCCTATAGCTGAGCAGCTAGGGGGCCAGACACATACACCAGAGCTGGTGGGTTCACACCTAGCCCAGGCCAGCCAAACAACAATGACAACTGCAACCACAAATAGCCAGGCACTTGTAGTCCCAGCTACTTGGGAGTCTGAGGCAAGAGAATCACTTAAGCCCAAGAGTTAGAGGTTGCTGTGAGCTGTGATGCCACCGCACTCTACTAAAGGCAACATAGTGAGACTCTATCTCAAGTAAATAATCACTCCTTTTGTTTAAAAGCAAAAACAAGCCACAAAGAAAAACAACAATAACCTAGTCTGTTCCAGAAATTATTTAAGAGTTCTCTTAAAGAAATACAGAGGTTGGAAAAACAGGTTTTTAGTTTGGAAGAAGTTTGGAACTAGGAACAATTAAGGATAATACAAGGCAATGTGGTGTCAGGAGGTATGTATGGAACACTTATGCCATAAAATCCTATGAACACAGGAAATGGAAATCACAAGTTTGTTACTACCTTTCTGTCGTTCAACAAGAATAAGAACATGGCAAGGTATGTAAGTCACCGTGTTTGGAAGAGAAAGCTCCACCAATTACTCAGAAGCATGGGGAGAAATTCTCTGACGGACCCCTCTGGAAAGGATGCTCTGTCATGTGGTGAACAAAAACCTAATCCCTGCAGTAAATATGTCACATAGGCCCCATGGGGTTGTACCTGATGACATCCTTCAAAATAAGCTGACGATACAAGCCCAAGTGGCAATATAATAAAGAAGAAATGGTGCAGGAATGTTGATACAATGTGATGATCTGGTTTAATCCAATGTTGGATTTTTATGTTATTGAGAATACCCACAAGAGCATCCCTCTCCATAGCTGTGGTGTCGGAGTAAAGTCAAGATGAACAGCTGGAGTACCTGAAGGTCAAGGTGAGAATCCAGTGACCAAACAAATGTTTTATCAACCTGCCACACCAGGAGTAGAACTGCCATTTTTTAATAAAAACTGAGTTGCTTAAAAGAGATAAGTGCCAACATGGACGATGAATCCACACATCCTCGGAGGCGACTACAGGGGAACCCACCATGGAAGAGGGGTCCCCACATGCCAGGGAAGAGGGGCAGGTGAAAGCCCGAACTTCTATGCCACAAACAGAGCTGTAACTTAAGTCTGTGACAATTTTAAAGCAACTAAACCCAAACCATGTACCTTGCCCATTAAATAATAATCTATAGATAGCATTCGCTTTAAGTCCCTAGCTGCGAGCAATATACCTTCCTGGTACGCCCTAGAAAGATGGACATCACTGCTGCAGGATTTCTGTGCACCAGCTGGATGAGATAGGCTGCCACTGAGTAGCATTATTATTTATATACCAATTTGAAACTGGAGGCCTGTTGAACAAACATGACACCCTGGCTGTGGAAGAGTTGATATGTGATCTTTTCTACTACAGAGATTGTTTCCAGTCTGGGATTAAAACCTTGCTGTCTGCCCAAGGGGAAAAAAAACTCAGCTTCCAATACTTTAAACTGTATGTCCAGGGGTCCCTAATCCTTCTTCGCAATTAGTTGTTCTTTCATACGTTTTCTGGTAGTGCCTTAAACTCAGATTGTCTTATTTCCCTTTTCCCTTCATTGTCCCCTCATAATAAAATAGTCTAGCATGGAGTAAATTGTCAATAAATATTTACTGAATAAGAAATATTTGTCTGAATAAGACATTCCTAATTTAGCCTACTGAAAATAATTTTTATTATAACAGAGCCTACCTGTTTCAATTATTGATATAATTTTTAAAAATTCCTTGACTAAAATGCCTATTCCTTGGCTTATACTCAGAAATCATAATTGCTTCCATTTCTAGTAGGATTCCAATGTCTGTCTTTTACCAGTCATCCAAGATAATGTGGATGCAAGAGATTCATGAATTAAGGCTTTGAAAACCAGTGCAGTAGATGTTAAGGTAGGTTCTGCATGAACATCCCCAGCCCAAGGTCTTATCCCATATCCTGTTCCTATACATGATCAAATGTCTGGGGTTGGGGGGATGTCAATAAAAGCTATTAATCGTGTTAATAATTACTCCTCAAGGTGGTAAAGAATAAAACTGGACGCTAATAATGGAATGTCTGTGCCAAAATTTATGCTTCTTTTGTAAAATACTTGCCTGAAAAACTTCTAATTTTTCAAGCAAAGCATTTTAGAAGAAATTGATATTAAACTGGTAACTCTATAAGTTGGGGATAAATAAAGAGTATACCCATCCAAAAAGGAAGCTGAACCACATCATGGATTTAGAAGCATGTATTATGATAATCCACCAAAAAGCTGCTTAGGATCCACAAATTTAAGGGTATTCACTGATCTTTTAACTCAAATTCAAATATCTCACATAGATTTATTGTTGCTAAGATTTTGTTTTGTTTTGTTTTTTAATTTAATTCCCAAACTCCCCCCAGGATATATGTTCTAATGTAAACTCTGTGAGTCCTGTAGTTTGAGGGGCCAGATACAAACATATGGCAATGCTGTAAGTTACAACGGTTATTTTTAAAAAGAAAATGAGCATCTCTGGACTGGTCGATTTGATACAATGACCTTTTCTGTGTAGCAGATATGTAAAGTTAAACTCTTTGCCGGATGACATCATTTACTTATTCAAACAATTCTGGGGCTTCTACCCCTGAACTCTGAGAGGTACTTAGAATGGGAAGGTGGAGTGAGTCAAGTACCTACTTTCAAAGGGTCCCATTCTGTGCCCATTCTGTTTGTTATAGTAAGATAAGGTGACCAGACGTCCCTCTTTTGGCAGGACAGTCGTGATTTTTAACAATTTGTCCTGTGTCCCATGGTGTTTTAAAAAAGTCCTGATTTTTGGAAAGAATGCATGATAAGCTAAGGAACAGTGGGAGAATGGGAAGGGAATATACAGTTTTCAGCTGCTGAAAAGGTTAATGTAACTCCATTTGGGAAGGAAGAGGTTAATGTAAGTCCATTTGGAAATGAAAAGGCTAATGTAAACTCCCTACTCCCCTCCTGGGCAAGGTATCAGAAGGAGACTGGCTCCCTCCCTTGCTTCTAGGCAAGGACAATTAGCTCAGAAGGAGCCAAACTGTCTGGAACAAACAAGTAGCTTCCCCCCTAGATGTAAGGTGACCAGACATCCCGCTTTTGGCGGGACAGTCCTGATTTTTAACAATTTTTCCTGTGTCCTGCTGCATGACAAGCTAGGGAACATGGGAGAACAGGAAGGGAATATATGGTTTTTGGCTGTCATGTGGCTATTTCGCCAGGATATGCATTTTATATTATTTTTGTTAATTTTATAATGTTAAACTTTAATAATAACAAATAATGGTTGAGAACTGATTATTGAGAACTGCTTATCAAAGTTTGCATTGTTGTCAGGCCCCTCCCCCTCCCAATGGTGTCCCGCTTTACCAATGTTAAAATCTGGTCACCTTAAACTATAACCTATATTTCCCTGCTTAGCAATGCTCTGCCTTTGGGGGCCAAATGAACTTATGCCTTCCAAATACTGACTTGTGGCTTTACATGCAGATCCTCTCTCCTTGAAATATGTAAACCAAACTTTAACCCAACCACAGAGAGACTACTTGCTCAAGGCTTCTTGGATGTGGTTCTCTGGGCCACGGTCACACATATTCAGCTCAGAATAAACCTTTTTAAAATTATTTTACAGAGTTTGGGTTCCTTCTCATTGACAAGTCACTGTTTTACTCCTCTGTATATATTCATGGGATATCTAGGGGGGTTCTGCTCTTTTCACTAACCCCAGTATCACTAGAGTTAAGAACTTAGGATCTGTACAGTTCTCTTTCCTTGGAGTGAGTTACCCAAGGGTAAAGAGCCTGAGAGGGATTATTCAGTCAAAGGATAGACGCTTCTTTATGACATTGGGCACATATGGCTGATCATTTCTTTAACTAGATGGTGCTCGTTTACAGTCGGCTCATGGAATTTGGGGGCTTTCTACTCCTAGCTACCTCTTATTTATTTGTCCATTACAAGGACTCCGGTTGCATTCAAGAGGAGCTAGACAAGAGTCATAGAATTTTTACCGCCATGAAACTCACAGAATACAAAGGGAAGCCCAGTTAGAAAACCCGTTGCTCTATGACTTGACAAAGTCCAATAAAAAGGGAAGCTTCAGAGCACATGGATTCTAGCACATTGTTTCTGAGACAGGTGCAGTCAGGGAGGTTCTTGCTGGGATTAATCTGAGATGATTTTTTGAAATGGGTTTGGACAGTCTGGAAATCAGGGTCTGGTGGTTTTCCAGTGCCATGGTTTAGCATTCTATCCTTAAATTCATGTACAAGAACTTTGTTACATTCATTGTGTTCTGGCTGTAGTTTTAATGGCGCATACACTCTAACAATAGTTGCTGAAAATTCTGGTGGTCGGGATTTATAAAAGTTGCACATGGCTGAGGTCAAATAAGCTGTGATTCTTTTGCCTGTGTGTGCTCAATAGACCCAATGGGGCACGTCTGGTAGTTCATTTAGATTCACATAAGGAAGCAGCGGTCCTAGTGGAAAAAGCACAGACTCTGAGACAAACAAATTGAGGATTCAAACCTTGGCTCACTGCAAACTTGGGAAAGTCACTTAATCCTTCTCAGCCCTAATTTCCTCTTCTGTAATGAGGATGACAATAGCAACTGATAGGTTTCTTATGAAGATTAAATAAAAACCCCACTGAGGGGTAGGGGATGTCTGTTAGGGGACATCTTTGGGGATATGGGTAGAACCCTAAGAGCAGAGCTTTGGCAGAGATCAACTCAGCAAAAGAGAGCGGTGGAAACTGCTGGGTTTTAGGGAGAGAAGACTGCTGATGAAGAAGAGAGAAAATGAGAGAAAAAGGATGAAACCAGCGAGAGGGCAGGAAGCTGACATCTGAGTGAAGGAAGGGTCCCAAGAAGTCGGTGGCTGGTTCTAAGGTGGAACTGGAGGTTTTGGCTTTGTCGTGATCCAGTCACCCCCCAGCCTGTCCTCTCACCTCCCCACTTCAGAGTTAGCCTCTTCCTTCAAAACCCTCACACTTAGCCTGTTTGAGAGTGAGAAATGTGTGGAAAGTGTGCAGAGTGCTGGGTTCCTCGGCCCGGGTCTGTGCTGTAGGGAATGGCATGGCCCTTAGTCATTCTTAACATCACCACTCACGCACTAGACGTTCACTGGGGGCCAGGCCGGGAGCTAAATGTCTCATGTGCATCACTTCATTTCCTCCTCATAATGACCTTGTCAGATGGGCCCTGCTATTGCAGTTAAGTGCTGTGAGGTGAACACACAGTGTGTGCTAAGAACAGATGCAGAGGGTGGTGATTTAATTCAGGCGATTGAGGAAGTGATATTTAATGGAGGGGGGCAGTCTAGGGAGCGTCTTTGGGGGTGGGAGCAAGGCATGTCCTGCTTTTGAGCAATTAAAGGAAGGTGTGTTTGGGACACAGTGCTGGAAGGGGCTTGTGGTAAGCAGGGAAGGAGGAGCTAAGAGAGGGAACCATCCAGGGGCTGGTGCAGCTCCATCTTATCCAGGGATAGCTATTCAAAAATCTGGAAAAGTAATGAGCATACTTACACATGTGTGTGCACGAGTGCACGTGTGTTTTAAATGTCTCCAGCTACCATGTTGAAGAAGCCTTGAAGAAAAGGCAGCGTGAAAGGAGACCAGTTGATAGACCAGTTTCTAGTTGGTAGAAATTGTCTGAGAGGGAAGGATGACATGGGTTTGGGATAGGATGGCACTGAGAGGATGCAAGGAAGTTGGAGCTTTCTCTCCGTCCATCATCTCTCCATCTATCTCTCTGTTCAGTGTTTACGTAAAAGCCAATCATTTGCTTGATTCTCTGGCAGCAATAAGTTTCTAAGTCCTGCAGAAAACATGAGATTTAGTTTTCATTTTCTTTTCAGTTTCATGTGTTCATTTATCTATGTATGTTTTGTTGTTCTTCCAGGAATAGAGAAATTCTTTCTCCTCCTTTCTCCATGTTCAAGTTTGGTTGGAGGTGGTGCTGTGGGTCCCCGAGTCTCCCTTTGCTGCCGTCTCCCATTTCGCCTTGGGTGGCAACATTTGTTTTCCCTAAGTCTCTGGAGCATGGAAGACTGACGTTCGTAATAGTTCTGTCACTCCCGTTACAACAGGCTGCCCCAAAGATGCAGGCGATGGCTGCAGGAGACAGGGCCATCTCAGCGGGTTGTGTAACACCAATGGGGTGCAAGGTAGCGGGGAGACAATTAGTTTAGTTAGATATCAATGGCAGACGAATGAAGAAACTGCTCATCTGTGAATGCCTGGAAGGAGGTGTGGTCTGCCTCATTTAAGGTTTGAGGAGGAATAATTGAATGAATGGCTGTGAAAATAAAAGCTGTATCAAGAGATTTTTTTGTGGCAGCCTAGAAGGAGGGAAGAACTAAATTCAGTCAGCCTCCATTTGCTGAGTATTTATTATGTACCTGTCACTGTGTGAGGCATTTTAGCAAAGCCAAAGGGGAGAAAATACCAGTGAGATGTACACAAGGCTTTAGATTCTCCACGGGAGTCGAGATTTCAAAACATATGAATGCTCCAAGCAAACATCCCAGACATTGAGTGGCACCTGTAAGCCACCCGAATAGGCAGCCCTGTCAGGGCCAGCAGGAGAAATGTGGTGCGAGGGAGATAGGCCAGCTCTGTGACCGTGGTGGATTGATTTAACCTCTCCAGACGTGAGTTCTTACCTTTATAAAATGTTCGCGTTAAGAGCACAGAATATTGTTGCATCTTCTTTGTGCCCCACATAGACATACCTGGTTGGTGCTCCTTCCGCTGCCTTCTTGGTGCTGAGAGCAGGAAAGTGGGGTAGAAAAATGTCCTCTCTGAGCCGCTTGGTTTATGAGAGTGCTATTTCAGTGAATTCTAGAGATAGGCTATTCCAGGTGTTCAGAGAACAGTAAGTCAGCAGAAACTGTACCATGGACGAGAAGGGTAGATGGGTTTTAGAAAACAGGCAATGATAAATCCTTTGCTGACTATATCCACCTCTTATAAAAAAGTTATGGAACAGGTACAATCAATGTATTAGCTACACCTGACAAAGCATGGGCCATTTTAGCCGATTATAAAATCTTAATGACAGCATTGATTTTATTTCATTACTTACCCAATGGCACGCATTGATGTTTGTGACATTTTTTCCTGCCCTCCTATGCTATACTCCTGCATCTTGTTTAAAACTGGGTTCTTTTTTCCCCATTTGATACCTCTATTTCAGTCTCCATTTCTTTTTTTTTTTTTTTTTTTTTTTTGAGACAGAGCCTCAAGCTGTCCCCCTCGGTAGAGTGCCATGGCATTACAGCTCACAGCAACCTCCAACTCCTGGGCTCAAGCGAGTCTCTTGCCTCTGCCTCCCAAGTAGCTGGGACCACAG
>CAUYTI010092197.1:0-45937 GCA_963575145.1 Galago senegalensis | reverse complement strand
GAGAGGGGACAGAGAGGTGGAGAGGGGGGAGAGAGAAGTGGAGAGGGGCAGAGAGAGGTGGAGAGGGGGGAGAGAGAGGTGGAGAGGGGACAGAGAGAGGTGGAGAGGGGGGAGAGAGAAGTGGAGGGGGGGAGAGAGAAGTGGAGAGGGACAGAGAGAGGTGGAGAGGGGACAGAGAAAGGTGGAGAGAGGACAGAGAAAGGAGGAAAGAGGTAGAGAGGAGCAGAGAGATGTGGAGAGGGGACAGAGAGAGGTGGAGAGGGGGGAGAGAGAGGTGGAGAGGGGACAGAGAGAGGTGGAGAGGGGGGAGAGAGAGGTGGAGAGGAGCAGAGAGAGGTGATGAGGGACAGAGAGATGTGGAGAGGGGACAGAGAGAGGTGGAGAGGAGACAGAGAGGGGTGGAGAGGGCAGAGAGAGGTGGAGAGGAGCAGAGAGAGGTGATGAGGGGCAGAGAGAGGTGGAGAGGGGACAGAGAGAAGTGGAAAGGGCAGACAGAGGTGGTGAGGGACCGAGAGAGGTAGTGAGGGAGGCAGAGAGAGGTAGAGAGGGGACAGAGAAAGGTGGAGAGGGGTAGAGAGAGATAAAGAGGGCAGAGAGGTCAAGAGGGGCAGAGACAGATGGAGAGGGGGCAGAGAGAAGGTCGAGAGGGGCAGAGACAGGTGGAGAGGGGAAAGGGAGATGGGGTGGAGCAGAGGGAGGTGGAGAGGCAAGAGGGAGAGTGAGTGGGAGAGAGCAGGTGAGAGAATGAGCAGGCCAGGTTGCAGAAATGCCAGTCCCTTCTGATGCCATTACTATTCTGGTGTCTAATCCACCACCTAGGGTAGACACTATTTTTTAATTGCAGCCTTGAGCTGCTCCCTTGGAAGTTGGAGTGGAGGCTGAAGAAGGCAGGACGGACATGAAGGGCCTGAAGACCATCCCTCACACATTCTGTGTCAAGGCCAGGTGGGACCTGGTAGCCCTTCCTAAGGATCTGGGTAGGATTCAGGTGCAGGTGTTCGTGGGGCCATCCAAGGTCTGGGAGCTCCCTGGGGTGTGCTGAGTCTAGGACCCAAAGACTCATTCCAAACCCAGCTGATGGACCACCCCCTTGGTTGGGTGGCTTCAGAAATTTAGTGGGCCTAAAGCCACAAGCTGATGATCATTGGAGGGTGTGTGCAGGAGAGTGATGAGCACAGACTCTGGACTTGGCCAGAGGTCAAATCTCAGTCCTGCTGCTTAATTGTGTGGAGCCTCATATGCCTCAGTTTCTCCGTCCTTCAAATGGGAGGGGTGATACTCTTTCACAGGATTTCTCTGGGAATTAAGCCCATTAATATCTCTCAGGCACTCAGAGTATTGTCCTAGCATGTGGTAGCCACTAAGACTTGAAAGTTACTATTTCATATCTGTAGCTGAGTAGGGCTGGGAGCTGGGAATGGCCTACCACTGCCTGCAGGGGCCACCTCAGCGTTTGTGAGCAGGGAGTGACCCTTTTGCAGCAGGGACCTGAGCAACAAAAGTGCGGTTAGGGGTGGAGCACTGCAAAAGAATTTTTCTCCTGTTAAGAGGAGACCCTATATTGTTTTATTTATTTGGGGGAAACATGGTTTCCCTGCCTATTGTATGTTGCTGATATGGTACTTACCACCCAGCCATCTTGAAACTTAGTGGTTGACTTTTTCTCTTTTTCTCTCTCTCTTTTTTCCTTTCCTAATGGTGTGGAACAGAGCAGGAATAATAAATATTTAACAGGGACATTCCCTTTTCTCTGTTAATATAATCTTTGTTTTAGTACGTTAACAAGGAAGGCTGTATTTTCCCACCTCTGCTCTCATGTTACATTGAAGCCAGGTCTCAGGAGGGAGAGAAAATAAGCACAGGCCACTCAGGGAGGGCAGGGGTAGGAGCAGCCTTCTCCCCGCACAGTACAGGGCAGACAGGGCACAGCTGTAGGGCAGCCTACCAGGAGTCCGTGTGCACTGGCATGTATCCCCAGCAATTGCAGGTGCCAACAACCAAGCATCAGAAAGCAAGGGGTGTCTGGATGGGAAGGAGCCGCTGTGAGACCCCGGGAAAAATGAGTGAGTTGCTAGCAAAGACGGGTCATAGGTAATAGGACTCACCTTTTCTCACAGGAAGTTTCAGCAAACGTGCTGACTTCTCATGGCAGGACACTTAGGCATTCAGGCAGCTAGGAGATGCTTGTGTCTAATACAGATGGAAGATCTCAACAAAGAAGTGTAGCCCGTTCTACCTGGGCATTGGAGGTTCCATCCACTATGACTTGGACTTATCTTTTCTGTTAAGGGAAAATTCACACAGTATTATTCAGGTGGGCAGAAACTTTATTTCTCTTTAACTGAACTGAACTCGCTTATGAGCCTCCATTTAGATCATCTTAATCTTTTTTCCATTTCTACTGTTGACCAAAAAAAAAAAAAAAAGAAAGAAAGAAAGAAAGAAAATGTAATCTTTTTTCTGTTTCTTCTAATGGTGGAAAAAAATATAATCTTGCTATTTCAAGGTAACTCAGTCTCTTCCAATAGAAAGAGTAGACTATCCATTTATAACTTAGGCAAGTCAGGATTTAAACACAGTCAGGTCAGAGCTGAGATTCCCTATTAGGGCTGTTGGCTTCTCTTCCCCCTTCCTCCTGTCTGCCCCAAGATGTTACCTGCAGGCAAGGGGGAGTTTATAGACCATCATGGTGGCTGGTGAAAGGACAGGACATACTGCCACCACTGAGGTGACCTGTCCCAGGAGGCCTAGGGCATGGGCTTTGCTGACATCTGTGGCCCAAGCCTCTGCTTCTGGGTTATCAGATCTCTGCATTCGGAGCCATGTGTAACCACCCTTCCAGCCACTTCTGGTCTAACTGGCCGCTCAGCACCAGTTCCTGCTGGGTTGTTAAGGGATCTGTTCACAGTTCGTCGGAAATCCAAACCCTCTCTCTGCTTAATTCCACCCCCCCACCATTTCCACTGAACTCTGGCCACTGTGTTAGTCCAGGGCACTCTGGGAACCTGCTTTCCCTGAGTGCCAGCGGAAACTGGGGCCCAAGTCCCCACCCCAGGTTGAGACCCAAGGAGCGTTTCAACCTTCCCATACACCCTCTTCTCTCTCTGGCCCCTTCCCCTATTCCCTGCCTTCAGGAAGACCTTATATCTCTTCTCTGAGTGGCAGGAAATAGCCCCTTCCTTTCCACAGCTTGTAATGAAATCTCTGGGCTCTGAGTTCTTCAAGCTTTCATTCCTTGGAACCCAGTAGTTTCCCTCTCTCTTTAAAATCTCATAAAAGCCTACCTGGCTGTGGCAGAACAGCTGAGAGCTTTGCTTTCATATCTTACAACTGCAATAGCATTATTTTGGAACTTAAAAGTTAAACATTGACTGCTTTGTTCACATCTGGATTCCACTCTCCTCCTAAAGGAAAGGAGGCCATAGCTCATTGGGTTGGGGGCCCCAGGCAACATAAAGGACCCAGAATGAAAAATGCATTGGTATTGCAGAGCACCATCCTGCTGCGTGTGTAACTCGGGAAAGCGGTCTTAGCTCTGGTCATTATGCACTTACAGTGCTGAGAATTGTCCTCAGTGTTGTGGGTGGCCTGGAGGTGGGTGGGCACCAGAGGAAGCCCTTGGAGCTGGGAGCTATTGTCTGGGGTGTCTCCCCTTCATGGTGTTGGGATAGATGCCCTGTCTTGGGTTTATTTGCTGATGGAGCATGATATGAGTGCTGGTCTCTTTCCAGCTCTCAGACATCAAACTGGGCAATGTGGCAGTGGTCCCTCACCCAGACTGAATGGAGTGAGAAATGAATGATGTGTCTTTTCCCTGATTTGTTCAGTGGGCATGTGCAGAGTGCACATGTCTGCACATGTAGGTGATGGCCTTGGACAAGTGTATGCCTGAGTATTTATTTTGGTCTTTGCAGGTGGCTTATAGAGTCAGAGTGGTAGCCTACAGAATACCTTGGCAATCCTTAGCCATGTCATAGATCATGTAGGAGGTGACGTGGAACAATGCAGGTCATGGCCTGGGGTCTGGAGTCCTGGTGTATCTTTCTGGCTTGGACAGTAGCCCTGGAGCCAGGCCATTATGACCTCTCAGGAGTTTCTGCTTCCTCTTCAAAAAGGGGAGGGCTCATGGAGAGCTGCCAAATTCAGTTCTAGCATTTACATGCTGAGTTCAAGGAAACTCTTCCCAAGACTACTGTGTGGTTTGGCAATGGACTTCTTCTCTGCTAAAAACTAGTAGTGGGAGAAATGCTGTAAGAATACTAATAATTTATATAATCCACATTAAAACAGTTATACATTAATAAAATTAACTTTGACTCATGGCTCAAGTTGCTGTGAGTGTTCAGTGCCCAGCCCCGCCTCCCACCCTAACGCACTATACGACCAGAGGGAAATGTAAATGCTCAACTCCCCAATGCTTTGTTTGAAATCATTGCATGCTATTCTTGTTCAAATTCAAAATAGTGAACTAAGCCCCAGTATTGAAATCCTTCTACTTCCCAGTGCTCATCATTAGGACAGGAAGAATATACAAACTTGGGCAGTGGTTGAGGATTTGTCATGGAAGGAGCCATCCAGAGTCTAGAAGTATTAGGTAGATCCAAAAGGTTATACTGCCGGTAGATTTTAGAAGACTGACCTGCCCACCTACCAGTCACCACACTGCAAGGAGCTGCCTCCCTGGTGAACAAGAGTCCTTCCCCCACCCCACCACCTTCCCCTTCTCTGCCAGTTGTGAAGCCTCAACACTACCAGGCTCTGGGGCAAGAAAATGGGAGAAGGGGAGGGCCAATACATTGTTGGTTCTCAGCCTCCCCTGGACATGGAAGGACCTGGGGAACTTAAAAACATACTGATGCCAGGTCCCATTGCTGGAACCTCTAGTTTAATTGGTTTGGAGTTTAGCCTAGGCACTGGGTTGTTTACTGTGCCCCCCTAGGAAGGCAATGGGTAGCCAGCTGGGTATGACCTTGGGAACTTCACTGACAGAAGCTCCTCTGGTGGACCCTGGCATGGTGCTCACTTCCACCTGGACGTGGCCAAAGTGCTGAGGTTATTGGAGCCAGATGGCACTCAAGGAGTACTGTGTCAGTTAGAGAAAGGAGCACTACTGGCTGAATGTCAAGCTATTGAAACAAGTGGAATAAAATCCTTCCCACAGCAGGAAAACTCCCCCACCCCTATTCTTCCCCCTCTCCCACAATGCTGCCATTGCCCTGCTCCTCTCGGGATGAAAGTATTTCTCAATGGACCAAGCACAGAAATACCCAAATTTACTTTCTCTCTTTACTTGGACCTAAAAGACTTGGTGAGGAAGGAATGTAATTTCAAGGTAAGTACCTTTCAACTATCACTTGAAGTCTGGAGGGAAAGAGAAATGTTTCATAGTAATATGAAAAAGAAATAAAAATGGAAAACATCAAATAGAATGGCAGAAATATGATAAAATTTGCCATTTCAATCATGGGAAAGGATTGTACTCTCTTCCTAAACAATCCCCTAAAACTGACTTGGTCTTGTTCTGAGATACTGCTTTTTCATCCCTTTTCCAGACTCAACTTTGCTGGTATTGGTGGGCAGAAGGAATCTTAGCAGAGCCTTTTGCATAAGAAGGCTGCAGTAGATGGTGGGAGGCTTCCCGATGTCTCCTGGATGGGCTAGTCCTGCCTCTCTCCCTCCCTCTTTCCATAGGTCTCCGTGGAGATGGGGTGTGTGGTTTCCTGTGGTGGGTCTAGCTCTCACATAGCCCATCTTTAAAGGCACTTGTCTCTACCTTTGGCTTCCTCACCAGTGATCCATGCCCCCAACTTCTGGATGGGACATCATCCCACTTAGCCAGGGAACCTCCTGGACAGGCCATCAGCCCACCTTCTGAGAACTGTGGGAATTGCTGAGGTCCCTTAGAGGTTATAGGGAACTGCAGTGAAGTGACCCCATGTCCTCCCAAGACAAACTCAACTAAGGCATTTTCCTAACTGTCCTAGAAAGTTCCTGATGTTCCGAAATCCATAGGCCTAGTTTGGAGCAGTTTGGGTTTTTTTCCCCCTAAATAGTCAAGTTGTGAACATTTTAGAAAATAAAAAAAGAAGAAATGTTCATTTTTTAAAAATAAGTTCTAACTGAAGTCTGATACCAAAACTTAACAGAATACACAAACAACATTTCACTTTGAATACAGATGCAGAAACCTTAAATATAGTGAAATATAGTCATAGAATAAAGGTGTAATACGTGGACCAGGGTGGTTTTTACAAGTGGTCACTCAAAAAAAAAAAAATTCTCCTAAAAATAATCTTATTATAGAGAAAAAAAGACCATGATCTAGTCAAAATTGAAACAATATTTTGATATTTTTGTGGGAGAAACTTAATACAGTGATACTAAAGTTTACCTAATAAAATGATTTCATGAGAATAGCTAGGAAATTTTGAAATAGAAGAGTAATGATGAGAGTCTTGTTTTACTGGTTATTAGCATTTGCTTCAAAGCTACAGTATTTAACGTGAGATGGTACTGTTACCAAAATAAATCAGTGGAACAAATAGAAAATCCCAAAATAGATCCAAGTGCCCATGATAATTAAATATATGACAAAGACAAAAGTTGTATTTGAAATCAGTGAGGGAAAATGAATTATTTAGCAGTTGGTATAACTGCTTAAGCATTAGATCCTTACTTCTTTTTGCCAAAATCAAAATCCAAATGGATTAAAAGTCAAAGTTCTAGCATGAAAAAAAAATTAAATAAAAACATTGGAATAAAATTTAGTTGAATATTTATAAGGCTGTGGGGAATAAACCATGAATGAAGTTTGGTTAATTTGACTCCTTATACTCTTTTAAATTCCTGTACATATTCCAAAACCAAGCAGAAAACCCACTTCTTGTCCCATTGCCACACGAACTCCAAAAATAAAATGAAAAAAGAAAAAAAGGGCTGAGTGCCTATAGTCAGTGGTTAGGATGCAGGCCACATGCTCAGGGGCTAGTGGGTTTGATATTTGCCCAGGCCTACTAAACCAACCAACAAACAAAAATATAGCTGGGCATTGTGGTAGGAACCTGTAGTCCCAGCTAGTAGGGAGCCTGAGGCAAGAGAATCTCTTGAGCCCAAAAGTTTGAGGTTGCTGTGCGCTATAATGCCATGGCACTCTACTGAGGTAACGAAGTAAGACTCTATCTCAATCAAAAAAAAAAAAAACCTCAGAAGTGATCCCTCCAAACCCCCTCCCTCCTCCCATGGGGTACAGGTGAATCTTTCTAAGAGTAGAATGTGAATGTTTTAAAGCAATAACTGAGAAAATGACATGAAGGCTGTGTTGACCTGATGGAAGTATTTCAGAATGCATGTGAAAACCCCACACTGTACCCCAGAAGAGTATCAATGTACATAGTTAACATTCAATAAAAAAAAAAAAAAAGATGATACACTGGGAATAATGTTTGTACCAAATATGACAGAAAAATATTTGTAGTATAAAAGGGCTCTTAAAATTTTTAGGAAAAATAATGATTAAAAAATGAACTGACAGTAAATATCAAATATCTTGGAAAAAATTCATGTCCTATGATCAATCAAATCCCTTTGTACGCATTTATCCTCAGGAATTAATTGTGCTCCTGTGTAGATGTTTATGTCTACACTATATTTTAAAGAGAATGAGACAGGAAGAAAGAAGGGATGAAGAAAGGAAAGAAGGAAGAAAAAAGAGCCTTCACTGTCTAACAGATTAGTTGAACAAATTCTGTTACATTGTTAGAGTTGACAGCTAGCTGGTCAGTAGCTAAAAATAATATGGGAAGATGTTCACAATAGTATGTACCAGAAGATTCTTTTATAAACACAACTACATGTAAATATATGTACAAATTCACAAAGACACCTGGAATCCGATAGCTTCACACTGGTTATCGCTGGGTTAATGGGTTATGGACGACTTTTCTCCATTCTACCTACATTTTCTTTTCTCTCAAAATTATCATGTTTAACTTATAAAAATAATTTTTTAATGTTATTCTGAGAACCCCATGCTTGGTATAATGACTTAAGGAGGTCAGACTGGTCTTTCCTGCTCTTTCCTGTCCTGGTTCCTCTCCTGCCCCATGTCCTGCCATGGCCTAGTCCCTGGTTACCAGTTCTAGCCAGATACCTGACCACCGAGGCCTTTCCTGTTCCCTGTCTTCAGAACTTCTGTGCCCTGAGTGTTGCCTGCCCCACCTTTGTTCTTTAAATATTTTCCATCCAGTTTCCAAGGGGGAACTGAGCTCCCTGAGGGCAGGGTTTGGGCCCGGTGATTCCTCTAGTCTGTGAGGGCTTGGGGCAGTGCTGAGGGGCTGTTTCCAGACGCCAGCTGGGAGTGGATTCTGTGCCCGGGAATACAGAGGAGACAGATCCTGAGCCCAGGAAAGGGGCTGAGGGGGCTGAGAGAGTGAGCTGGGAAGAGCCTGCCTGGTCTTGGGAAGGAAGCAGGGACTGGCTGTGAAAGGTCTCTCCAAACATTTCCACATTCCCACTTTCCCTTGGATAATTTGTCATGTTAACCTGTACTTTTTATCTCCATATCATACGGACAGGTTCTAATGTTCCCATGGACCAGCCCTGCTGTCGTGGTCTCTATGACTTTGAGCCAGAAAACCAAGGAGAATTAGGATTTAAAGAAGGGGACATCATTACGTTAACCAATCAAATAGACGAAAATTGGTATGAAGGAATGATACACGGGGAATCTGGATTCTTCCCCATTAATTATGTTGAAGTGATCGTGCCTTTACCTCAGTAACTGTGTAACAAAAGCTTTGGACATACTTTCATAACTGAAATGAATTCACACCAATGTTCTCTCAGTGTGGTGTTCTGTGACATCCTTGCTCTCTGACCAACTTAATGACTTTTGTATGTGTGTTCTCTTTATAATATATTTTGTATCAATTTAATTTGTATAAATGATTTTCTTGTCCTAGCTACATGAAAATATAGTTTTCTTTTTGCTTAATGTCCTAAAAGTCATTGGTTAAATGTATGTGCTCCCTGTTGCTAAAAATAAATCATTGCAGTAATGTCATCCAATTGTCTATATTCCTCAGCTGCAGTGAAATGCAACATTTGGAACTAAGAAATGCTCAGTATTTTGTTTCTTGACATCATGATCACATCTGGTCTTTTCTTGTCATTGTATTTTAAGCTTACCTGTGAATAGCCCCAATAAATATGACACACTGTATTGGCAAAAAGGCCTTGGTCATCATTAATGTTGAATTGATTTTTAAAAGAGTCTTCCAGCTGAAAACTCCTCCCATGCCAGATGGCTGACCACAGGGTCACAGCATGGAGGCTCTGATGATGGCTCCTCACCAACCTTGGCAGGTCTGAGTTGGGCCTTCATTTTGACCTGACTCAAACACAGCACACCTTCCACTTCCACATCCTCCTTCCACTTGGGAAATAGAAAATCCTCCCTTCTACTTTCAAATTTATTTATAAAAAAGTCCAGCTCATGCTACTTTGCTGCCAAACATTGGGTAGATTTTTCAAACAGTTCCTACTATGGATGCTGAGGAAGAAGCATGGTCAGGAGACGGGTTAACACAATAACACAATGACTCAGAGTCAGTGGACAAGGCCCTGGCCGGCCCAGGGTGTGCACTTGTCACATGCCTTGGCCCACTGGAATCTGCACCAACCTGGTGTGGGGGAGGGGCAGGTATTATTTTCCATTTGCAAAGATTGAGGCTCATTCTCTGGCTTCTCTAGGATCAAGCAGCCATGTCCAGGCATGCACCTTGTAGATACTACGCATTCAGTGACAGATTGGCACAATAGAGCAAATATTGCAATAAAACATGTCACACCAACTTGAGGGACTTCCCAGTGCACATGGAGATTCCATTTACACTAAACTACAGTCTATTACACGTGTGGTAGCATTTTTTTTTTAAAATGTACATACCTTAATTTAAAAATACTTTACTACTAAAAAGTGTTAATATTATCTTAGCCTTCACCAAGTTGTAATCGTTTTCCTGTTGAAGGATCTTGCCTCAAAATTAATGGCTGCTGACCAATCAGGGTGGTGGTTGCTGAAGGTTGGGGTGACTGGCAATTCTTTAAAATAAGACAATGACATTTGCTGCATCAGTTGGCTCTTCCTCTCAGGAAAGATTTTTCTGTAGCATGTGACACTGTTTGATAGCATTTTTCCCACAGTAAAACCTCTTTCAAAACTGGAGTCTCCTCTCCAATTCTGCTATTGATTTATCAACTAAGCTTAGTAATACTCCAAGTCCTTTGCTGCCATGTCACAGCATCTGCACCAGGAGGAGTTCCATCTCAAGAAACCACTTTCTTTGCTCATCCTTAAGAAGCAACTCCTCATAGGATTTCCATGAGTTTCATCGTTAGCACTCATTTTTTTTTTTTTAGAGATAGAGTCTCACTTTATCACCTTCACTGGAGTGTTGTGACATCACAGCTCACAGCAACCTCCAGCTCTTAGACTCAGGCGATTCTCTTGCCTCAGCCTCCCAAGTAGCTGGGACTACAGACTGCCACAATGCTCGGCTATTTTTTTGGTTGCAGTTTGACTGGGACTGGGTTTGAACCCACCACTCTTGGTATATGGGGCTGGCGCCCTACCCACTGAGCCGCAGGTATTGTCCAGCACTCATCTTCAGGTGCCACTTCTAATTCTAGTTCTCTCGCTATCTCCACCACATCTGTGGTTCTTCCACTGAAGTCTTGAATCCTTCCATGTCATCATCCATGATGGTTGAAATCAACTTCTTCCAAACTCCTGCTAATGTGTATATTTTGATCTCCTCTCATGCATCACATATGTTCTGAATCATCTAGACTGGCAAATCCTTTCCAGTATACTTTCAGTTTATTTCACCGAGATCTATCAAAGGAATCACTATCTATGGTATTTAAGAAATACAAAGTGTATACGAAGTATATTTCTTAATAATGAGACCTGAAAGTTGACATTATCCTTTAATCCATGGACTGCGGAGTGGATGTTGTGTAAGTGAACATAAAACATTTATCTCCTTGTATCTCCATCAGAACTCTTGGATGACCGGGTACATTGAGGATGAGTAGAAATACTTTGAAAGAAATCTTTTTCTAAGCAGTGAGTCTCAACAGTGGGACCAAAATATTCAGTAAACCATGCTGTAAACAGGTGAGCTCAGGCAGAGGTAGATTTAGCATAATTCCTTAGGGCCCTAGAATTTTTGGAATGGCCAGTGAGCACTGGCTTCAAGTTAAAGTCACCAGCTGTATTAGTCCCTAACACGAGTTAGTCTGTCCTTTGAAGATTTGAAACCAGGCATTGATTTCTCCTCTGTAACTATAAAGGTGTTAGACAGCACCTTCTCCCAGTATAGCTGGATTCTAGTTTAATACATCCTCCTTTATCAGTGAGCTTCTGATCTTCCAGATAACTTGCAACAATACTTGCTACTTCACTTTGCATTTTTATGATAGAAATGGCTTCTTAAACCTCATGAATCAACCTCTGGTGGCTTCAAACTTTTGTTCTGTAGCTTCCTCACTGCTCTCTGCCTTCATAGCAGTGAAGAGAGTTAGGGCCTTGCTCTGGATGAGGCTTTGGCTTGAGGGAATGTGGTGGCAGGTTTAACTTTCCACGCAGACCACTAAATCTCTACAAAATCTCAGCAAAAGACTGTTTTGCTTTCTTCTCATCCATGCATTCACTGAAGTAGCACTTTTAATTTCTTCTAAGAATTTTCCTTTGCATTTACAACTTGGCTAACTATTTGGCACTAGGGGCGGAGCTTTTACCCTGCATAAGTTTTACACTTTACACGTGTGCCCTCCTCACTAAGTATAATCATTTCTACCTTTTGATTCAGGGTTAGAGGTATACAACTCTTCCCTTTACTTGAACACTTAAAGCCATTGTAGGGTTATTAATTGGACTAATTTCAATACTGTTGTGTCTGAGCGAATAGGGAGGCTAGGAGAAGGGAGAGAATGGCTGGTCAGTGGAGCAGTCAGAAGACACACAACATGGATCAGTCAAGTTCACTGACTTGCATGGGCATGGTTCATGGTGCTCCAAAACAATTGCAGTGGTAGCAGCAAAAGTCACTGATCATAGGTCACAATAACAGATGGAATAATAATGAACATGTTTGAAATATTGCACAAATTACCAAAATGTGACAGAGAGAGCACATGGCGTGGAAGGATGGCACTGACAGGTGTGCCTGACACAGGGTTGCCACATTCACTCTGTGAAAACTGCACTCTCTGTGAAGGGCAGTGAGGCAAGGCATGCCTGCAGTTCAGATCGTCTGCTGCACCCCACTGCCCACATAAGTGTTCCTCCAAGTCGTTTGGACTTTGTGCTACCATCCACTGATATTTGTAACAAATACCGACTCATCACCCCAAACCGGTGACCTGAGCCAGGTTTCCCAGTCTTCTGAGTCCTGGATACATCAGTAAATTCACATGCTTTTGTTCCATCCAGCTACACACACGTTCTCCAGAACAGGTGTATACTCAGGGTTCATAATAATAAAATAATAATATCTAACACTTGTGCGCTTACTATGTGCAAGGTGCTATTCCAAGCATTGTACATGAACAAGTAACCCTTTGGAGCTGATCTTATGCCTACTTTTCAGATTAGGGAGCTGAGATGCAGCTAGGCTGAATCCCTGGTCCTCAGTGATGAGTGGCAGGGCTGCATTCTAGCCTGGTCCTCTCTAACAGTCTTCACTGTTCTGTGCATGTTTGCTCATGAGTGCCCCCAAAGTAGCCCCCTTCGTACCCCTCAGCTTTCATTCTCCAGTAATCACATGAGAAAATTACCAAAGGGAGCGAAAAATTCATGACCACTTTCAGTGCTTGTAATATATAAATACTTTGATACGTTGTTTGGGAAATTAACAGTAATTGAATTATAGATTAAACTTAAGGGATAGGCAAAAGAAAAAGGTTTAGCAATTTACATTCGATGACTCACAAGGAATTGTAATGGGGTTTCTATCAGTTGACAGGTGGCTGCCAAGGGGACATTCATCTGATCGTGACCTGGCAGTGAGAGGAAGTGTTTGTAGGTACAATCGTGGCCTCAGCCACAGAGCAGGGTCCAATCTCCACAGAGTCTTCACCCTGAAGATGTCACATGCATGCTACTAACAAATCCAGTCGGTTACAACACAGCAGCAACCACTGTCTTCCCTTCACCCGGCTCTTCTACTCCCCATTCTGTTCTATTTGCATCTCCCTCTGGGCATCACTCTCCTACTGGCCCTCCTGTCCCTTCTCATGGGCACTGACTGCCAGCACCCACTGGGCATCACTCCTGAGTCTGTAGGGCCTTTGACATGCCAAAGCAACACCATATTCTAGTGGGACATGCAGAAGAATGCCACTCTCACCTCGTGTTGCTTCCTGTGTGTGGGACCCTAAGCAAGATGGTTTATATTCCACTATTTCACCAAGGTCAATACAACAGCTCGGTCAGCGCTTCCTAAAAACTGTCCAGTTTCACACTAGGTTTCAAGTGTGAATCCAGATAGAAGTGAGACCAGAAGATGAGTCTATGAGTGGTAGATGCCACCAAGTCTCAGTCTTTCTGGGATGGTAAGATCGTGTTATAGAATTGCTTTGTATTGCCACAGAATCCTGTGTAATGAGCCATCCCCAAACCAGTGACTGAATGTAATTCATTCTGACTCAGCTCACAGGTCTGAAGCTTGGTGGTTAAGTCTAAACAGCACACAGAGCTTGGGTGCAGTTGACAGTGGTTTGTGCCCCCAGAAATGGCACAGATTGGCAGGGGTGATACACACACCCCACTCCAACCGGCCAGCCAAAGTGTGTGCTGCAGGTAAAGGCAGAGCCACAAAAGCACAGGTGGAAAGGCTGAGGTGCTTTCTCAAGCCCCTGTTTGCACCCTGCCTGCTACCCCCTCACAGCCCAACAGTTACAAGGCTGGCCCAGTGTCAGGGTGGGAGGAGTTTCCAGCATTACATGGCAAAGGAGGACAAAGTAGGGCTATTAATCTAACATAATCCTAAATATGAATATTCATTAGCTATGCTTAAGTCAAGTTTATCTATCCGGCTTCCTTCCTTGAAGTTATGTTTTATTTATTCTGAGGTTTCTTGGTTTCTGGAACAAGTAGGCTCTTGAAAGGCACAGCTTCTAAATTGCCTGTCTGGTCATATGCATGGTCTTGACCCCAGTGATTAACTAGGTTTTGTTCAAATCTCCCCATGGGACACTGAGCAGGGCCAGCTGCAGATGTGACCAATGGGTGACACCAAAGTTCAGTCTCAAGGGGCTGATGGAGGAATATGACCCTAATCAATACAGGTGAAAGTACCAAAGCAGGAAGGAGAAATAAAAAGCCATGTCCACAAGAAACAAAGGATCAGCTAAGGAAGACAAATGCTAAAATCAAGGCCAATTCCAGAAGACAGAAAGAGGGACATTAAACAGATGTCAGAGTATAGTGTCAGGGAACTGGTTGAGGACAAGCACAATGAAGTGAGTCTTGTAGAAAGATACACCAGTGTGTTAACATGCTGACTTATTGGGCCAAGTTTCTCAATAAAGAGTTTTCTCTGCTTCAGAGGTAAGCCATGGGGAGGGGCCTAGGAATCAAAAATCTAGGATGGTATGGCTACTTTAAGAAAAGTTGCTCCAACTTGAGGGATTGTTTTCAGATAAAGGGGTCCTGGGAACCTTCTGACATGGAATGATTTAGGCCTGAATTGTCCATGGAGTGATTAATCTCTCCTTTTCATGGACAGATTGGTTATGCTCTCCTCCGTGGAGGAGAACTCACCTTCCCAGGCCAGCTGTGTTATTTGCTTTATGTGCATTTTCTTGTTTGATCTCCATGTTAATGCTGTAAGGCAGGTTGAAATGTTTCTGTTTGTAGGTAAAGAAATTGAGGCTTGTGGAACATCTCTAATGACCATGCTATCTATCATATTTACCTTTTTAGAGTGTCTGTCCCACATGTAACTTCCACTTTTCCCACTGTGGAAGGAACCTATCAGCCACCTTGTATGATGTGACCCTGCCCCACTGGCCATAGCTTATTGAACCAGGGATATGCAGCCAAACCAGAGAAGGCCAATCAGATTCTTCCCTGGTTATTTAGAATTTCCTTTATGCTGCTGGTGTTATAGAGTCATTTCAAATTTGATTCTAGCTATTTCTTCCCTTTGTTCTCTTTTACCAAAATTTCTTTTTTTTAATGCAAAGATTTATAATTCCTTTATTTTTTTTAAGTTGTTGGGGAATCAATGAGGGTACAATGAGCCAAGTTATACTGTTTGCATTTGCTTGATGAAGTCCCTCTATGAATAGTGCCCCACCCCACAAGAGGTGTGTCACACACCATGGGCCCACACCCCCTCCCTCCTTCCTTCTCTCAACTCTCCCATTCCTCCTCCCACCACCATGTACTAGTATCAATTGTACTCATATCAAAATTGAGTACATTGGAGTCTTGCTTCTCTCTTATAATTGCCGAATTGTGGAAACAACCTAAATGCCTTCCAATCCAGGAATGGATTACAAGCTATGGTGTATGTATGCCATGGAATACTATACAGCCACTAAAGGCTAGTGACTTTATATCTTTTGGATTAATTTGAATGGAGCTGAAATACATTCTTCTTAGTAAAGCATCACAAGAATAGAGAAGCAAGAATCCAATGTACTCAATTTTACCTAAACTTCTAAACTTCAAACTTTATATTTACAGTTTATCTATTATTATCTTTAATTTTAACTCATTTATTGAGATTTTATCCAATTTCTTTCTCCTTTTGGAGTACATTTGGAATTTATAATGACTAGCTTCTATCATTTAAAATTTATTAACTTTATATTTTAATTTTTTTTGCAGTTTTTGGCTGGGGCTGGGTTTGAACCTGCCACCTCCAGCATATAGGGCCAGTGCCTTACTCCTTTGAGCCACAGACACTGCCCATATTTGCTTTACATTTTAAACTTATTTCTACTGGACTTAAATATTTTATTTTTAAACATTATGTTACTTTTGATTTTTCTTACTATTAAGGGGTCCTAAATTTTCCTCCTAAGGAGCTCTGTTAGCTCAACACTTCTCCTGCCTCCCCATCTCCCACTAACTTCACCCCAGGGAAGAAGAAATGACAATCTAATGTATGAGGTTAGAGAGAGAGAGACACATGTGTCAGCCGTCCCTTCCTCTCCTCTTCTCCTTAGGACTTGGCCTGTCCACTGACACAATGAGTGCTCCTGGCTGTCCTAGAAATTTTACTGCTGTAAATTTTACTTATGTCTTTCTCTAGGTGACTCCACTAGGCTAAATTTGGATTTTGGAAATGCAAATACATTGTAATATGTACCTGTGAACTGAGAGAAAATGCATAATTCTGAATAAGAAACAGATTCATAGATGAGAGGGGCCCCAGGGGAAGTAGAAGGGTGGTGGCCAAGACAGAAAGATAAACAGGCCAGGATCAGTGGCTCATGCCTATAATCCCAACACTTTGGGAGGCTGAGGCAGGAGGATTGCTGGAGGCCAGGAGTTCAAGACTAGCTTGGGCAACATGGTGAGACGCTGTCTTTACAAAGAGTTTTTAAAAGGAAAAAAATAAAGTAAGATATGCGGAATTAGGTTCATTAAATTTTAGGGACCTCACAAAACCAAAGGCGACCAAGCATGACTAGATTAGGCTTGAGCTTTCTTTGAAGACCAAGTGAGGGCATTGTCCACATTGCAAAACCACACATTTTGACACCTAGAATGTTTTCAAACAGGAAAAATTAGAATCTATAAAAATGGTTGAGACTCAGATTAAAAGAAAATATTTTGATAAGATTTACCCTCTCATCAGGACAATTGAAGGGGAATTGGAATGCTGAAGAAAGGGAGGTAGCCTGTGACTCTGAACAGTTACAGAACACTTTCCAGGGCCAGGCAGCAGTCTCTGTGACCTGGTCAGCAGTCTAGGCCCAAGGCTGCAGAAATGGGACTTCAGTGGCACAACCATGCGTACCACTCCTAAGACAGACAGTTCTAGGGGGATGGAATTCCAGGGTCACAGGAACCACACAAGAATATACAGTTCATAGGAGCCAATTCAAGTGTGAAACTCATATTGATTGGATTGAAGAAAACTCTTTTAACCTTTTAAGTGGTAGGGATCTGATCGAAGTAATGGTTATGTTGATACTGCCAAGTGATAGAGACCACAAAATACACCTGGTGTAAGTGACCATGACAATTAAAGCCTCTGAGAGGCTTCTGAGAGATGTCTATATGAATGCTTGGGAAATTGTAGTTGGCCTGAATATGCCCCAGAATTCCCATTTCTTCTCTCCTTCTGGGCACTTGAGTGGATTGATGCTCCTTTGAGGTTTTTTGGCTAATGCAGTGTGATCAGAGAAAACATGTGTCACTTAAAACTAGTGCAGAGTTGCTCCCTCCTCTGTGTCAGTGGTGATGGTGGAAACATGGGGTGAGCTGGAGGTGCCACAGGAGAGGACTTGTGGGGCGTGGCCGCACCTGCAGCAGACGTTCATCCTACTCTACCACTGATGTTAGCAGTTATCCTTATTTTATGGATTTAAAAAAAAACACATCCATGACTTTTTAGGCTTCAAAGCAATTTTAAAAATTAAAATATTTCTATTCTTCTAATTATGAAATATGAGTATATTGAAGAAAAAAATTCAGAAGTCAAATAAAATTATAAAAAGAAAGTGAAAATCACCTTTAATCTCACAATCTCAAAATAATTACTATTGTCAACATTTTTATTATGTTTTTCTATCTTTGTCCTTGCATAGCTATCTATATATACTTATAAATATTCATTCACACATGGGAGTAGGCATCAAAATGTTATCTTTCTGTACTGATAATTGTAGACTTAAGTCTCATGGCTTGCTGGCTACATGGGATTCTATTGCAGGGCTGAGCTCCTGTTGGTACACATTCCCAGTTTTTCTACATTGTAGACAAACCTGTAACAATTCTCCGTCTATACTGCTTAACAAATTTCCTTATCATGCACCTCAAATATGGATCCAAAGGACAAACATATTAAACATAGATATATTAAATATTTCAGATTGTACCTGAGTTCCCTGAAGCTTGTGTCGGTTTTTGTGTGTCATGTCAGTGTATGGATATTCATTTCCTTCTACTCTTTTTAATTCTGGGTAAACATAAATATTGACGTTCTCTCATCTGACAGACAAAAATGACATACTCCTATTGTTTAATTTTCATTTATTTGCTGACAAGCGAAGTTGATCTTTTCATTTATTTATTAGCTATTTTTAGTTTTTACTATATTCATCGCCTATTTTTTCTGTCAGCAGTCATCTCTGATTAACAGGATCTGTTTACTACTATCTTTAATCTCTATGTATTTGTTGGGTTTAAAATATATTCTCCAGATTAATGGTTGCATTTTTGTGTCTGTGCGCAAACGTGTGTGTTGTTTGGTTACTATGTGAATTTTTAAAAAATGCATGTTATCTAATTGCCCATTCTTTTCCTTGCTGTTTTCTAGCATTATTCATTGAAAAGACTTCTCCACTCTAATTATAAAACCATCTGTGGTTTTCTTCTAGAACATTTTTTTTCCCTTGTACATTAACCTTTAACTCATCTGGAATTTATTTTACAGAAATACGTGAACTGATATGCAACTTTTCCCACTTAATATCTAGCCAATAATTTGCTTTTCTCAGTGAATTACAATTCAGTTCACCTTTCACATACACAGACTTTTCAAGCACATTCAGATATAATCCTTACTCTTTCTCTTCCATTGCATATTTCTTCCTCACATTCCCTTTATTATTGTTGTTGTTATTACTTTTGTTTTGGAAAGAACACTTAACAATGGATCTACTCTCCTAGAAATTCACTGTATACAATGCAGTATTGTTCACTCTAGGCTCTATCCTGCAAGGTCAAGCTCCAGGACTCACTCATCTTGTGTAACTGAAATGTCACACCCCTTAGCATTACCTCCCTGTTGTCCCTTCCCACCAGCCCCTGGCAATCACCATTCGACTCTCTGCTCTTACCACCGAGCTTAGTGATTGCAGACTTTATGTATGTGAGAGCATGCAGTGTTTGTCTCTTGCTGGCTTATTTCACGTGACATGTACTTCAGGTCCATCCATGTTGTCTCAAATGGCAGGAGTTTCTTCTTTTTACATCTAAATAATATTCCATTTTATGTATATACCCTAATGTATTTATCCATTCATCTTTTGATAGAATTTATATTGTTTCCATATCTTGACTATTGTGAATAATACTGTGATGAACATGATAATGCAGATATCGCTTTGAAATACTGATTTTATGTCCTTATATACCCAGAAGTGAAATTTCTGGACAAAATGGTAGTCAAATTTTTAATTTTCTGAAGAACCTCCATACTGTTTCCCTTTCCTCCATGTCCTTGCCGGCATGTTCACCCTTGTGTTGATAATAGCTGTCCTAACAGGTGTGACATGATATCTCTTGCGCTTTTGAGGACTAGTGTTGAGCACCTTTTCTTGTACCTTTCGACTATTTGCATATATTCTCAGGGAAAAAGTCATTTCAGGTCCTTTGGCCATTTTCAAATGATTATTGGCTATTTATTTTCTCTTATGGTTTCAGGTTTTACATTTAAGCCTGTAATCCATTTTGAGTTGATTTTTGTATGTGGTGTAAGGTTAGAGTCCAATTTCATTTTTTTGTTTGTAGATGCCAGTTTTCCCTACATCATTTATCGAAGAGATTATCCTTTTCCCATTGTTTATTCTTGGTGTCTTTTCAAAATTTAGTTGACGGTACACATATAAGTGTGGGTTTATTTCTGGGTTCTCTGTTGTGTTCCATTGATCTAGGTGTCTATTTTTATGCCAGTACAATGCCATTTTGCTTACTATAGACTTGTAAAATAGTTTGAAATCAGGAAGTGGAATACCTCCAGCTTTGTTATCCTTGCTCAAGATTTCTTTGAATTTTTGGTGTCTTTGTGGTTCCATACAAATTTTATAATTCTTTATTTTATTTCTGTGAAAAGTTCTACTAGAATTTTTACAGGGATTGCATTGAATCTATAAATAAATTTGTATAGCATAGACATTTTAACAATATTAATATTTTCAGTCCATGAATATGGGATATCTGCCCATTTATTTGTGTCTGAGAAGGAGCAGTGACCGCTTCAGCACCTAGAGAATGCAAAGACCACTAAGGTGGGATCCCGGGGGTGGGGGAGATCATGGTAGAAGCTGCTCAGGTGGCTCCAGGGAGGAGGGATGGAGAGGAGTACTGGGCCAAGCATCATGAGACCTCCATGAGACTGCCAGAGACTGCCTTGTCTGCTGGGCTGAGCATACTGGGTCGCTGTAACTTCAGTAGTCATTTTTGCCCCCTACTCATCATTATACTAATAAGAAAACTTTAATAGTCTTGTGACTTTGGGTGGCAAGACAAGCTTAAGTGGCTCCAGGGAGATGGGAGGGAAAGGGGTGGTGGGTCATGTGCCTGGGGACTGGGAGGGTCTCTTGGCCAGGCCCATTGCATAAATCACATTTATTGATTGGTGTAGGTTGATATATCCTTGTATCTCAGGAATATGTTCCACTTGATAATGGTGTACAATTCCTATGATGTTCTGTTGGGTTCAGTTTGCTGAAATTTTGCTGAAGATTTTTGCATCTATATTAAATGGGGATATTGACCCATATTTTTCTTTTCTTGTAGCATCCTTGTCTTCCTTTGGCAGCAAATCTGGTCTCATAGAGTAAGTTTGGAAGTGTTCTCTCATCTTTAACATTTTTGAAGAGTTTGAGAAGTATTAGAATGAATTCTTTTTAGGCTTAGTGCCCATAGCCCAGTGTTTAGGGCGCCAGCCAGAAGCACCAGGACTGGTGGGTTTGAACCCAGCCAGGGCCTGCTAAACAACAACAACAAAATAGCCAGGTGTTGTGGTGGGCAGCTGTAGTCCCCACTACTTGGGAAGCTGAGGCAAGAGAATAGCTGAAGCCCAAGAGTTTGAGGTTGCTGTGAGCTATGACGCCATAGTACTCTACTGAGGGTGACATAGTGAGACTCTGTCTCAAAAAAAGAAAAAAATGATTAATTCTTTTTAAAGTGATAAAATAACAATGGAGCTATCTTGTCCTGCATTTTTCTGTTTGGGGAATTTTTTGATTACTGAATAAATCAGTTTATTTATTCTTGGTCTATTTAGATTTTTTTCTTCTTTGTGGTTCAGTCTTAGTAGGTATATATTTCTAGGAATTTATCCATTCCTTACAGGTTATCCAAGTTACTGGCATTATAATGGGTGTAGTGGTCCCTTATGATCTTTGTGTTTCTATGAAATCAATATTAATATATTCTACTTCATTTGTAATTTTATTTGAGTCCTCTCTCTTTTTTATTAGTCTAAAGTTTGTCAATTTTATCTTTCCAAGAAAAATTTAATTTTTTTCTTTGTGATTACCATGAAGCTGACTGAAAACATCTTGTAGTTACAATAGTCTTTAAGTTTATTAATGAAGAGTAGAAGTTTATTTAAAGAAGTAATGATGAAAAACTTCACAAATCTGGGTGACTTAATGACTTGACTTCAATTGCATACAAAATCTGTACACTTTCATTCCCCCTCACCTGAATTTTATGTTATTGAGGTCACAGTTTATATCTTTTTATATTGTGTATCACAAATCATCATAGTTGTAGCTACTTTTAATACTGTATTTTTGTCTTTAACTTTACACTATGGTTGCAAATGATTCACGCACATCACCACTGTGATATTATAGTATTCTGAATTTGACTATATACTTGACCTTTACAAATGAGTTTTATAACTTCATATATTTTCATATAGTTGATTAACATCCTTTTGTTTCAACTTGAAACATTTCTTATTAGGCAGGTTCTGTTTGTGATGAACTCTCTCAACTTTTGTTTGTATGAAAACATCTATTTCTTTTTCTTCTCTTCCTTTCTTTTTTTTTTTTTTTTGCAGTTTTTGGCGGGGGGCTGGGTTTGAACCTGCTACCTCCGGCATATGGGGCTGGCACTCTACTCCTTTCAGCCACAGGTGCCGCCCTATTTCTTTTTCATTTTTGAAGGATAACTTTACCAGGTAGAGCATTTTGGGTTTGCAGATTTCTCTCTCAGCACTTTGAAAACATCATCCTACTTTTTTCTGGACAACAAAGTTTCTGCCAAGAAATCTGCTTATCCTCTTATGGAGGTTTCCTTATGTGTCATAAGTTACTTTTGTGGGTTTAAAATTTACAATTTGACCATGATGTATCTCAGTGAAGGCCCTTGATGCTCAATCTATTTGACGTTCTTTGGGCTTCATGGATATGTATGTTCATTTTGCTACCCAGATTTGGGAAGTTTTCCATTATTACTTCTTTAAATAAACTTCTACTCTGCTTTTCCTGGAATTCCCAGAGGTCCTGTAGGCTTCACTTTTTTCCTTTCTTCACTTTTTTCCTTTCTGTTCCTCAGACTGGATTATTTCAAATGACCTGCATTGGAGTTTATTGATTTTCCTCTGCTCTACTGAGTCTGCTTATTGAAGCATTCTATTGAAATTTTCAGTTTAGACATTTTGTTCCTCAGCTCTAGAATTTCTATTTTATTCTTTTTATTATTCCCATCTCTTTATTGAACTACTCACTTTGTGTATTGTTTTCATGATTTCATTTAGTTGTGTCGCTTCTTTAAGATGATTGTTTTCAGGCCCAGAAGGATCAGCTGAGCTCTCCTAGTACAAATGGGGTTAAAAAGAGAATCCAGCCATAGCTGGTGCAGGAACCTTACCCAGAGTCATAGCTTAGGAAGCACAGTGAGGAGGTGAGCTGGATACAGTGGTTGATGTGAAGCTGTGGAGATCTGACTCATTAGGCAAGTGATTGGGAGCCAGTGGGAACAGCCAGCACTCCCAGACACACAGAGGTCTGGGACAGGAGGAAGCCCTTCTGCAGTTTTCAGAGGAAATTGCATGTTGAGTAGAAAGCCTGGAAGAGTTGGCAGACTCACAGTATAGAGCAGCCATATTTGAATACCAGTTGAAATGGATTTGCCATTGGTTTGGTGGCTGGCAGGGCAGCCATAGTGGGAAGGAAGGTCCCAGCTCCCATATGCATTGCCATTATGAGAAGGTCATGAGGGTGGGCCTCTTAGCAGAGGCCTAAAGCACAGCCATCTTTAATCCACCTGTGGGATCAGAACTCCACTCCTGGGACAGGCTGAAAGGTTCCTGTACCCCATACGACCTATTGTTGGGGGCACTATGAGACCTGCCTCTGAAGGATTCTGGAGAACTTTACGATCCCAACTGGTAGGGATCTGAATGCTGATGAAACAATTGGGTGATCACCAAGGGCAACTAAGTTAGGAACCAGGACCATGACTAGGAATTAGACAGAGGTTGATGACTGTGTTCTCTGTCTCCTAAAAAACCACAGCACCAGTTGGTGTTCTGGAAATATATTGCAACATATATATTTCTTAGTATTTTTTTTTCTTCTTTCTTTTGTTGCTGAGGTTGCTGCTGTTTTGGCTATTTGAGCTTTTTTGTTTCGTTTTGCTTTTGCTAATTTGTTTGGTTGGTTCTATTCTTAAGTTCCATTTTTACTTTCATCAAGAGCAAGGGCTCCTATATTTTTGGTTACAGTATTTTAGCCTTGTTTATTCTCACTCTCTATTTCACTTCTCCTGTCTTCTCTTTTGATAGATACTCTTCTACTTTTCTCATCTTTCCCACATAAATCACTTGTGCAACAGCTGAGGTACCCCTTCCTTTGTTGGTCTTTCTTATTTCTTTCCTTTTTCCTCTTCTCTCTTTCCTTTATTTGATACAACTGTATTTTTAACTTTCTTTATCTATTATTACTTTGTTATTATTAATTTATTTTTTTCTTTTTTCCCTGAGAGCTGGGGTGGCACAGCTGTGGTCTGGCAGGGAGGTCATAGCAGTAGTCTGGCTCAAGGAGGCCAGAGATCATGGTCTAGGGAGCTAGTCTACCTTTGGCCCTGGGAAGACAGTATTGGCAAATCCACACTGCAGAATTTTTCTAATTCTTTTTCATTTTCATTTTCATTTAATTTTCCCTTCTTGATTTTTGTTTTTGCTCTTTTCTTTCTCTTCATATTTTTGGCAAAGGAAGAGTTTGGTTTTGCTCAGGCTTGTAAGAAGCTTCTGATTATGAAGAACCCAACCAGCTTAGCCCCTCACAATCCTTGAGTTACAGGCATGGCCTTAGGACTATGCTGATTAATACCGTTTCTTCTATCACTCTCATTCTCTCTTCCTGTTCTCCTTCTCTCCTGTTCTTCAACTCTTTTCTTTCTTCTCCTTGCCTTTTTTTTCTATTTTTCTTTCCTTCCTTTTTCTTGTTTCTTTCTTTTCCTCTCATTTCTCCCTGCTCACTCTTATCTTATCTTCCTTTTGGCCTTATACCAAGAGGCCACTTCAACATCTAAGCTCTGAGACAGGATAATTTAAAGCAAAGAAGGAAGTGAGAAGGAAAAAGGAGGACAAGAAATTGAACAAGAAGAAAGCATATGTGAGGAGGAACTAATAGAAAAATTTAGGCAACATGTAAAACTAAAACAGAGTAACTCCTGCAAGGGACCATGAGGCAGCTACTACAGAAGACTCCACCTACAAAGAATTAATAGATTTAACAGAAAGGGAATTTAAAATATGGATGATAAAGATAACAAAGGGAATGGACAAGAAAATGGAAACACAGAACCAAAAGATGGATGAGAGATATGTAGAATATAGAAAGGACAGGGCAGAGCTTAAGGAAATGAAGGACATAATCAGGGAATGTAAAGATGCAGTAGAACATATCAAAAATAGATTAGACCATGGAGAAGAAAGAATCTCAGAGGCAGAAGATAAAGTTTTGAGTTAACCCAGGTAGTTAAAGAGGCAGAAAAGAAAAGAGAGAAAGCATAACAGTTGCTTAGAGAAATATGAGACTTCATGAAGCATTCAAACATGTGACTAATAGGGATACCTGAAGGAGAAGAAGATTGTCCCAAAAGAATAGAAACCCTACTAGAGACTATCATAAATGAAAATTTCCTGTGTTTTACTAAAGATCCTGAGATCTTTCTTTGATGGATGGTTATGATACCCTGGGTCATCTCATCTCAACCAGAGCTTCTCTAAGACACATTGTAATGAATGCATCATAAGTCAAGAAGAAAGGGAAAATTCTGCAATCTGCAAATAGACAGGATTAGGTACCAACTGACCTACGGGGGACACAGACATTAGGATGACAGCAGACTTCTCAACTGAAACATTCCAAACCAGAAGAGAACAGTCACCCACCTTCAACATTCTTAAACAAAACAATTTTCAGCCCAGAGTTCTGTATCCTGCTAAACTAAGCTTCAAAATTGATGGAGAAATCAAATCTTTTGCAGATATACAAACACTAAGGAAATTTGCCATAAGACCAGCTATACAGGAAATTCTTAGATTTATTTTCAACAGTGAACATCACAAGGACCATCAGTAAAGTAAACACTCAGAAGCTAAAAGCCAAAACTTAGCTTCCACAATTGCACAAAGACTTTCAGTAAAAGTGCACAATAGACTTCCACTAAATAAGATAAATAGAATTCCACCACACTTATCAATTCTCTCAATAAATGTCAATGGATTGAATTCTCCACTGAAGTCGCACAGGTTGGCTGAAAGGATAAAAGAGCACAAGCCATTCATATGCTGTCTCTAGGCAATGCACCTAGCCTTTAAGGACACATCAAGATTCAGGGTAAAGGAATGGAAAACAATATTATTTTAAGAAGATGGACATCAGAAGAAAAGAGGGGTTGGAATCTTATTCTCAGATACAAGTAGATTTAAAGCAACTAAAGTTATGAAAGACAAAGATGGACACTTCATACTGGTCAAGGGAGCAATACAACAAGAAGACATTTCAATTTTAGATATTTATGCACTTAACTAAAATGCTTCTAGATTTATGAAACAGATCTTGATTGGTCTAAGCAGTAGGATATACCATAACACCATAATAGCCAGGGACTAACAATCCTTTGACAGAACTGCACAGATCCTCTAAACAAAAACTAAACAAAGATACAAAGGATTTAAAGGTAACCTCAGAACAAATGGAATTAATAGACATATATAGAACAAACCATCCCAAAGCTAAAGAATGTATATTTTTCTCATCAGCTTATGGACCATACTACAAAATAGATCACATCCTAGGATATAAATCAAACCTCAGCAAAATTAAAAGAATATAAATCATAACTTGTGCCTTCTCAGACTACAAGGCTAGAAAGATGGAACTCAAATCCAACAAAAATGTTGGTCCCCACACAAAGTCATGGAAATCAAACAACCTTACACTGAATGACTGTTGAGTTCATGTAGAGATAAAAAAAGAAATTGTGGAGTTACTCAAAGATAACAACAATGAAAACACAAGTTACCAAAACCTGAGGATACAGCACAAGTAATCATAAGAAGGAAATTTTTGCATTAGATGACTACATTTGAAAAAAAGAAAGAGATCACATCAACAAACTCACAAGCCACCTTACCGAATTGAAAAAAGAAGAACAATCCAATCACAAACCAGGCAGAAGAAAAGAAATATCCAAAATTAAATCAAAGATTAATGAAATTGAAAACAAAATAATCATTCATAAAATTAATAAAACAAAAAGTTGCGGAGAGGGGCAAGATGGCCAACTGGAGCCAGCTGTCAACAGAAGGTCCCATCCAGAGGGAAGAATAATGTCCAGAAAGTACCCAATTAAGCTGAAGACAGGGATCTGAGCTGAGAGAGAAGAGTGATAACTGCAGGTCACCTCTGCTGAGGCAAACTTCAGGTAGAAAATTCATCCCAAAGGAAAAGTGTCCATCCCCTCCCCCAAGAAAGCTGTTTTCTCTCTCTCTCTCTGTTTGCTCCTGTAGGTTTTCTACAGGTGAGCAGTGAACTGAGGACCTCTTGCCTCACCCCAAAGGTGAAAGCTGTAGGAAGTGGGGACTACTTCCCCAGAGGGACCCTGTTGTGACCCTGAGCACTCTCTTTCCAGTCGGGAAAATTGAACTAATGTTTTCTCTGCCATTCTGAACTTCCAGTCCAACCTTCCCCCTCTTGCCTGATGATGCAGAAGCCTAACTCTTGCAGAGACCGTGGGAGGAGGCTCATGAGCAGCGCCTCCACCCTGCTGGACCAAGCACCACACAAGCTGCCCTGCCAGAGCTGAGTGCTTTGCCCTGCTAAAGCCACACGTTCCCACCCTGCTGGAGCCCTGTGCCCCGTACACCACCCTGCTGCACCCCACCCTGCCAGATTTGTGGGCCGAGTGCTCTTATTGTAGAAGTAACTAGGTGCCCTGCACTGCCAGAACCACATGAAGTGTACCCCACCCTGATGCTGGATCCATGTGCCGTGCGCTTTGGGAGCTGCTGCTGTGGCAGTCACCTCGGACCTGTGCAGGGTCACTTCCCACAAAGATTCAGCGACAATAGAGCAATCCTGCCAGGGTATAATCTTGGAGAGACACCTCCCTGACTCAGGACTGCCAGAGGAAACTAGACCTTGCTCTATAGGGATACTGGTGCTGCAGAGCGGCTGGGGCAAAGGCATGGTGGCTGAGGGAGAAAAGCATTTTCTGACTTGTTATCCACAAGATAGGACTGAGTTCAAGTGGAATACTCCCCAGTGGCTATTGAGTACCTGAAGCAGGCAGGTGTCAGCTCCCCCAGCTGCCTGGTGGCAGAGGGTAGTGCCCAGACTGAGGGGCCATGAACCTTCTTTTGACTCTGACAGGCACAAAGCCCCAGCACATCTGCTTATTGGAGGGAGCAGGACTTCAGCCCTGTGGGGTCAGCAGTGACTGGGTATGAAAGAGGAACTAAGTGGAGTAAGAGAAAGCTGGTCCAACTCTGCTTCTGGGTGGGTCATTCTGACTCCACAAAGCACCAAAGCAAGCCAAATTTGAGCAGCCAGTAGACCTCCACCATCTAGTTGCTGGAGATCTTTTGAACTCTCTCACTTGAGAGTTCATACTGACTGGGTCAATTAGTTTGGAACCCTTAACCTGGGCCAATCACCCAAGGACCCTCTTGGGTGGTACCCTGATTGTGTGATAATGGGAAGGGTTGATTTTTCTCTTCTAGTTGTTGCCCATGGGGGTTGGAGTGTCTTAGTTGCTTGTATTTTCCACAACTAAGACTTCAAACCAGAGTCACTGATCCACTAGGATCAGACATGGGCCAGCTGAATACAAGACAGAGCCACCTAACCCCACTACACCAAGCAGGTTTCCTCAGCCTCAGACTGTAATACTGTATGGGCTCTGTGCAAAGCTGTAGAGGAAAAAGCTGCAGTCACCAGCCCCAGATCCTTGACAAAGGGCTGGTTAACCACAACTGCAGGAACTCCCAATCCATTTTCACCTTATCTGCCCCTCTAGCCAACCAGTATAAAACAACCATGAGGCAGAATCAGTGGAAAAACTCTGGCAACATGAATAATCAGTGTAGATAAACTCCTCCAAGGAACGATATGGCAGACACAGCACAAGATCCCATTCATAAACAAATGGCTAATATGTTAGAAATTGAGTTCAGAATTTGGATAGCAAATAAGATCAACAGAATGGCCGTAAAGATGGAATTAGAATATCAAGGAGTAATTCAAAAGATGTCTCAAGATTTCAATGAATTCAAAGACAAAATCACCAAAGATTTTGGTGGCACCTGTGGCTCAAAGGAGTGGGGCACTGGCTCCATATGCCAGAAGTGGCGAGTTCAGACCCAGCCCCTGCCAAAAGCTGCAAAAAAAAAAAAAAAAAAAATTCACCAAAGATTTTGACACATTGAGGCAAGAACTGGCAGCCCTTAAAGACCTCAGAAATACAGTAGAATCCCTCAGTAACAGAATGAAGCAGGCAGAACAATGGATCTCTGACATTGAAGACAAAGTTTTTGAACACTCCCAAATGCTCAAAGAGTGAGAGAAGTGGAGAGCAAAAATGGATCATCCCCTCAGAGAGCTCTGGGATAATTTGAAGAGATCTAATATTCGCCTTATAGGAATTCTGGAAGGCAATGAGGTTGCTTTGAAGGATGTAGATTCTCTTCTTCATGAAATAATCAAAGAGAATTTATTAGACATGCCAAGAGATTCTGAAATTCAGATAGAAGAGAGTTTCAGAACACCAGCAGGACTCAACCCAAATAAGAAATCTCATAGACACATTATAATTAGCTTCACCAAAGTTAATATGAAGAAGAAAATTCTGCAAGCACCTAGATGTAAGAAAACCATAACCTACAAGAGGAAGAACATTAGAATGACTGCAGATCTATCTGCTGAAACCTTTCAAGCTGGAAGAGGGGGGTCATTGACCTTTAATCTCCTTAAACAAAATAACTTTCAACCCAGGCTCCTGTATCCAGCTAAATTGAGTTTCACTTATGACGGAGAAATTAAATACTTCAAAGACATGCACATGTTGAAGAAATTTGCCATAACTTAACCAGGTCTCCAGGATATTCTCAGACCTATCCTCCATAATGAACAGCACAATCCTCCACCACCAAAGTAAAGTCACTCAGAAACTTTTGATCAAATTCTAACTTCCACAGTGGCAAAAGGATTAAAAACGTCCAGGGGAATTTTGAAAAACTCAATACCCAAAATACTAAAAGGCTCATCAATACTCTCAATTAATGTGAATGGCTTAAATTGCCCTCTAAAGCAGCACAGTTTAGCTGACTGGATACAAAACTCAGGCCAGACATCTGCTGCATTCAAGAATTTCACGTTACCTTAAAAGATAAACATAGACTCAGGGTGAAGGGATGGTCATCTATATGTTAGGCAAATGGAAATGAGAAAACAGCAGGTGTTGCAATTTTATTCACAGATACAATAGGCTTTAAAACAACAAAAGTAAGGAAAGATAAGGATGGTCACTTCATATTTGTTAAGGGCAATGCTCAAGATGATGAGATTTCAATTATTAACATTTATGCACCCAACTAGAATGTGCCTCAATTTATAAGAGTGACTCTAACAGACATGAGCAATGTGATTTCCTCCAGCACCATAATAGTCAGAGATTTTAACACTCCTTTGGCAGTGTTGAATAGATCCTGCAAAAAGAAGTTAAGCAAAGAAATTTTAGATTTAAACTTAACCATTTAACAATTGCATTTAACAGACATCTATAGAACATTTCATCCTAATAAAATTGAATACACATTCTTCTCATCAGCCCATGGATCATCCTCCAAAACTGATCACATCTTAGGTCACAAGTTTAACCTCAGCAAATTTAAAAGAATAGAAATCATTCCTTGTATTTTCTCAGACCATCATGGACTAAAAGTTGAACTCAGTAACAAGAGAAATCTGCATAGTCATACAAAAACATGGAAACTAATTAACCTCATGCTGAATGATAGCTGGGTCAACAAACAGTGCTGGGAGAACTAGTTAGCCACATGTAGAAGACTACAACTGGACCCACACCTCTTACAAATGACAAAAATTGATGCTTGCTGGATAAAAGATTTAAATTCAAGACACAAAACAATAAAAATTCTAGAAGAAAGTGTGGGGAAAACACTTGAGGATACTGGCCTGGGAAAAAACTTTATAAGGAAAACAGCCCCCCCAGAACTTTGCAACACTAAAAATAAATAACTAGAATAACCTTTCATAGCTAAAGATACCAGAAATAAAGCAAACAGCCTTCAGAATAGAAGATTTTTACATGTTATGAGTCTGAGAAAAGACTGATAACTAGAATCTACAGAGAACTCAAACAATAAGAAAAGCATAAACAACTCCCTCTATAAGTGGGCAAGAGATTTGAACAGAGACTTCTCTGAGGATGAAAGACTAATGGCCAACAAACACATGAAAAAATGCTCATCATCTTTACTTATCAGAGAAATGCAAATCCTAAATGTAGAATATAAATGTCTTAACACAATAACTATGAAAATGCCATGAAGGCTATGTTAATCAGTTTGATGAAAATATTTCAAATTGTACATAAAACCAGCACATTGTACCCCATGACTGCATTAATGTACACAGCTATAATTTAATTTAAAAAAAAAACCCACTCTATGATATCACCTAATCCCAGCAAGATCAGCCCACATTGCAAAGTCACAAAACACCAGATATAAAGAAAAGGGAACACTTTTACACTGCTGGTGGAATTGCAAACTAATACAGCCTTTTGGAGAGAAGTATGAAGAATCCTCAAAAATCTTCCATTTGATCCTGCAATCTCATTACTAGGTATCTACCCAGAAAAGCAAAAATCATTTTACCACAAGACATTTTCACTAGAATGTTTACTGCAGCTCAATTCATAATTGCCAAGTTGTGGAAGCAACCTAAGTGCCCATCAACCCATGAATGCATCAACAAACTGTGGTATATGTATACCATGGAATACTATTCAGCCATTAAAAATGATGGAGACTGGCTCCAGGTGTAGGGCGCTGGCCCCATATGCCAGAGCCAGAGGTGGTGGTTTCAAACCCAGCCCTGGCCAAAAAAAAAAAAAAAGGAGACAGCTGCCCCGGTAGCTAAGTGTGTAGGGTACCAGCCACATACACCTAGGCTGGCAGGTTTGAATCTGGCCCAGGCTAGCTAAATGACTGCAACAAAAAAATAGCCAGGCGTTGTGACAGGTGCCTGTAGCCCCAGCTACTTGGGAGGCTGAGGCCAGAGAATTGCTTAAGCCCAAGAGTTGGAGGTTGCTGTGAGCTGTGACACCATGCACTCTATCGAGGGCAACATATTAAGACTCTGTCTCAAAAAAAAAAGATGGAGACTTTATAGCTTTTTAGATCAGTGGTTCTCAACCTTCCTAATGCCACAATGTACTTTCACTGTTAAAATAGGGTCACGACCCACAAGTTGAGAACCACTGACCTAGATGGAACTGAAATATATTCTTCTTAGTAAAGTATCACAAGAATGGAAAAATAAATCTCCAATGTACTCCATACTAATATGAAACCAATATATGAACAATTACATGCTCATAAGAACAAAGAAACACGAATATAGTTTAGTAAGAAGGTAAAGTGAGGCAGGAGGACATATGGCAGGAGGAGGGAGGACATGAGGTGGGATCTCACCCAGTGTGCACATTGTGAGGGTGCATAACACGCCCGTGGGTGAGGGGCCCTTTTACAAATGGAACTTTACCCTGGAAGTGAGAACAATGTAACCTAAAAATTTGTACCCTCATATTAATTTGAAATAAAAAATAAATTAAAAGAAAAAAAGAAGTGATCCAATGTGACCAGAGTTCTAACATCTGGGAGGAAGAAACAAGAAATAACAAAGTTGGCCTGGCACCCGTAGCTTAGCAGTTAGGGAGCTGGCCACATGCACTGGGGCTAGTGGGTTCAAACCCAGCCCAAGTCTGCCAAACAAATAAGAAAGAAACAAACAAACAAAAACAGCCAGGCATTATGGCAGGTGCCTGTTAGTCCCAGCTACGAGGGAGGCTAAGGCAAAAGAATTGCTTGAGCCCAAGAATCTGAGGTTGTTGTGAGCTGTCTCACCATGGCACTCTACCGAGGGCAACAAAGTGAGACTACTCAAAAAATAAATAAACAAATAACAAAGTCCAATGTTAAACTATTTTGATGAACATGCTCTATTTGTGGTGGCAAACTAAGGCATAGCTTCCCTTCTCAGACTATCAGCCTGCCCTGCAGAATGAATATAAACACATTTTCTTCAGAGCAACAGGCACACTGCTAGTGCAAAAAATAAAAAAGATTGAAGAAGATTCTCATGAACAGTAAAAAAAATTAATAACCAAAGTAATGTGCACTTATCCTATGCAGACCCTTTTTCTCCAGCAACACTTGTCCTCAGTCCTATAAGTACCTGTGTGATAGATGGAAGAGACCAGGGTTCAGAAAGGCAAATTAACTACCCAGTGCCACAAAAGTATTAAGTTCTAGAGGAAATATCTGAATTCCAGATTCTTTCCATTACATCCACACCCTCAAAGGAAAAAAAAGTGACAGCAATGTAATTTGAACCCAGACCCCAGAGGCTGGATTCTCTGTGGCTAAGTCGTACAACCAAATATCCCTATCTGCATATACTTCGGGTCAACCACATAGCTGAGATTCCTCCTTCCCCTGCTGATTTTTATTTTGAAAAATTCTAAACCTACAGAAAATTTTAAAGAACATGCACTATATACCCTCCATTAAGAGTCACTTGCTCTTAACATTTTCACCTGTTTGCTTTCTCTCGTTCTTCTTTTTGCTAATCATACGAAAACTAAAGAGTTGATGATATTTCATTCCTAAATACTCCTCCTAGAAGGACATCTGCCCACAGTATCTGTCATTAACATCAATACAGTACTATCACCTAGTATCATGTTCAAATGTCCCCAGTTGTCCTCTAAATATGCATTATAGTTGTTTCGATTATTTTGGGGATGATCCAGGATTGAGAGAAGCTCAAATGCATTTTACCATGTGTCATGGCTCTTAGGTTCCTTTAATCTAAAACAGCTTCCTGCCTTTTTGTGTTTCGTATTATTAAAAGTTTGAAGAGTCCAGGCCAATTGTACACAAAATGTCCCACCATCAGGATATATCTCATTGTTCCTCTGTGATTAGATTCACCTAAACATTTCTGGCGAGAATATTACACAAGTGATGGTATTTACTCCCATGTTCCGTCCCTTCAGGAAGTGCAGTGTGGGTTTGTCTTTCTGTGGACTGATACTCTGAAAACATTTCCCTAACCCCTAAATTCAATGGTGCCAGCATCCTTCGATGATTTCTATCATTCTTTCTGCATTTCTTACTTTGCATTTTTTAAAGAAATATTTCACTGACCCCGCCCCTTTTGGACATCCCTAAATTTTTCTTTCATAAAATCTAACGTATAATTCTTTACTATCAGTCCTTTTGATGTTGAGATTATCACCAAACTTGGCCAGTGGAAGCTGTTCAAAGTTCTTGGTTCTTTTGACATCTCCACAGTAACCTTGTTTTCTGGACCTAAAAAGGCACTCCAAAATAACTTCCTTCAGTGTGTCCTCATTTCCTTTTATTGGAAAATGGTAGTTAGAAACCAAGAAATGGAACTAGGTTTACTTATGCTACCATAAGATGCAGATATTTTTAATTGACACATAGTAACTGTACATTCATCTGGTACAGTGTGATGTTTCAATCCATGTTTACATTGTGTAATGCTCCCAATCAGGGTAATTAACATATTCATCACCTCAAACAAGAAAAAATTTTTTTAAAAATCAGATTCTGGGCTCAGCGCCTGTGGCTCAAGTGGCTAAAGGCGTCAGCCACATACACCTAAGGTGGTGGGTTCGAATTCAGCCCAGTCCGCCAAACAACAATGATGGCTGCAACCCAAAAATAGCCAGGCGTTGTGGCAGGCGCCTGTGGTCCCAGCTACTTGGGAGGCAGAGGCAAGAGACTCGCTTGAGCCCAGGAGTTGGAGGTTGCTGTGAGCTGTGATGCCACGGTACTCTACCCAGGGGAATAGCTTGAGGCTCTGACTCAAAAAAAAAAAAAATCAGATTCTGATATCTCTAATTCAAAAATTATAATTCAGGGTTCTTCCTTATCTTCCTTCCATATTTGTATGTCCCTTCTCCTTGGTTCTCAAAAATAATACAGGTTCAAATCAGCTGGCAGGTTCGAATCCAGCCACAGCCTGCCAAATAACAATGACAATTACAACAAAAAAATAGCCAGGCGTTGTGGTGGCCGTCTATAGTCCCAGCTACTTGGGAGGCTGAGGCAAGAGAACTGCTTAAGCCCAAGAGTTTGAGGTTGCTATGAGCCTTGACACCATGGCATTCTACCCAGTGCAACAGCTTGAGACCTGGCTCCAAAAAAAAAAAAAAAATATATATATATATATATAGTTGTCCCACGGTACACGCAGATTCCAGGACTCCCAAGGATACTCAAATGCTTGAGTCCTTTATATAAAATAGGGTAGGGTTTACAAATAACCCCCCCCCACACACCCCTATATGCTTTCAATCATCTCTACTTACAATAACCTAACATGTAAATAGTAGTTGTACTGAATTTTAAAATTGTTTATTTTTTTATTGTTGTGTTTTTTTTTTCAAATAGTTCAATCTGTGATGGTAGAACCTATAGATTCAGAACCCATAGATATAAGGATAGGGAGGCTGATTGTACTAAATTTAATCATTTTCTCTATCTATAATCTACACATAGTAATTTCAGAATTACTGCACCAATACCACTACCCCTCAACCCTGTCTGAAGGTCAATGTTTCATGTCCTTTTTTCCTTAGAATATGTATCACTAAGGGTTCTCAGAGATCTCAGTTCAAAATTATTTATCTTTAGGAATTCTGTTTATAAGTAATTTTTCTCTCAAAAAAAGCCACCCCAATTCCAAGTATATAATTAGCTACAAATGAACATTCATTTGTCTGTTCAGTTGTTGTGACTAAATAAATAAACACTGATAAAAACAGTCCTGTTAAAGTAGAGAAAGATACTATTTCTAATAGATCCTGTTAACTGACAAGAACACATAAGAATTGCTAGCATGATCATTCTGTTTATCTTCTTAATCAAATTTTTTCTATTACCTTCAATTTTTTCTTGTAGTACATCCTCTGAAAAGTCTGATGCTAATGCAGCCAATTTACTCAAGCCAAGAAGGGTTTTTTTCTTTGCAAAGTAACGAGTCTCCATGTTTGCCAAACCTAGAAGTGTTGCATGTGCCTATAACAAACAAAATATGAAAATCTAAGATCCTGGGCATCAATTCAAGTTGAAGTAAAAGTTAAATATGTCCCAAACTTGTTTTTCCCCCCTAAGCCATCCCCAATGAAAGACAAATTGATAATTAGTAAACCTAAAAACTAATCCCTGCCATACAGTGAAAATAATTACACATTAAAAATCAACTACTCGGCTTGGCACTTGTGGCTCAAGCAGCTAAGGCGCCAGCCACATACACCTAAGCTGGCGGGTTCGAATCCCCAGCTCAGGCCCGCCAAACAACAATGATGGCTGCAACCAAAAAATGGCCAGGCGTTGTGGCGGGCGCCTGTGGTCCCAGCTACTTGGGAGGCGGAGGCAAGAGACTCGCTTGAGCCCAGGAGTTGGAGGTTGCTGTGAGCATGATGCCATGGCACTCTACCCAGGGGGACAGCTTGAGGCTCCGTTTCAAAAAAAAAAATCAACTACTCATGCTAATTACTGGGAAGAAACAGGCATAACACTTGCTCCAGCACAGTTACACATTCACTTGAACATCCTACCAAGAACAAACTTTATTTGTATTAGGAGAACATACTTATCACTAAAAAAAATGATTATATATACATGTCAGCATAACTTTTTTGATTTTAATATAATAAAACTGAAATCACAGTGGACAACATTTTTTTTTATATTAGATGTAATGGCAAACCACCTTAAATCAAGAAGAATGCTTTAGGTGAATTATGTGAGTGAATGGGAGGTGTGTATTTTAAATCTATTAGTGCTTTTAAAAAAATTCCAAATTTTTGGCTGGGCACAGTGGATGACACCTGTAATCCCAGCACTCTAGGAGGCCAAGGTGGGAGGATCTCTAACTCAGGAGTTTGAGACCAGCCTGAGTAAGGGAGTGACTCCGGCTCTATTAAAAATAGGAAAATTAGGGCGGCACCTGTGGCTCAGTGAGCAGGGCACTCACTGGCCTCATATACTGAGGGTGGTGGGTTCAAACTCAGCCCCAGACAAACTGCAACAAAAAATAGTCAGGCGTTGTGGCAGGTGCCTGTGGTCCCAGCTACTCGGGAGGCTGAGGCAAGAGAATCACCTAAGCCCAGGAGTTGGAGGTTGCTGTGAACTGTAACATCGTGGCACTCTACAAAAGGCGACAAAGTGAGATTCTGTCTCAAAAGAAAAATTCAGGTGTGGTGGGTGCCTGTAGTCCCAGCTACTCCAGAGGATAAGGCAGGAGGATCACCTCTGCCCACTAGTTTGAGGTTGCTGTAACCTATGCTGATGCCATGGTACTTTACCCTAAGCAACAGAGTAGAACCTGCTTCCAAAAAAATTTTAAATAAATTCCTATAAGAATCATATTTTTTTTTGGCTCGGTGCCTGTGGCTCAAGCAGCTAAGGCACCAGCCACATACACCTAAGGTGGCGGGTTCGAATCCCCAGCCCAGGCCCACCAAACAACAATGATGGCTACAACCAAAAAATGGCTGGGTGTTGTGGCGGGCACCTGTGGTCCCAGCTACTTGGGAGGCTGAGGCAGGAGACTCGCTTGAGCCCAGGAGTTGGAGGTTGCTGTGAGCTGTGATGTGACAGCACTCTACTCAGGGGCATAGCTTGAGGCTCTGTCTCAAAAAAAAAAAAAAAGAATGCTTAAGGTTAATGTCTTAATTTTAGCCTTTAATCTTTTGGGTTAGGAATGCTACATGTGATTAATAACCTAATTAATGTTTTGAATGTTTTATATTTCATGAAAATAATAAATATATATGTGGTATATATTTCTCACTTTAGAAAATAGTGAATAAGCAAGAAGCATTATTCAAATACTTTCTTCCCATTCCCTAAAACTACTTACCAGACATATCACAAAGCAGAATAGTGTTTCATATCACAGCTTTTGATAAAAGTAATAAAAAGAACTAAAGTACTTGAGATAGTTTTAAAAACATGGTAATGGATTCACATTTTCTCTTAATTACCATATCAAGATGCTGTTGTTTTATTGAATTGCCCTTGTCTCAGATGTTAAACTATCTTGACCTATTAAGTTGTCATGTTGTAATTGAGATAAAAGAGGAATTTGCTTTGCATCAGCGCTAATTGGTTTATCAATATCCTGTACCATTTACATTTTAAAATTGAATGTCTATAAGATGGTAAGGCATGTCTGTACAAAGCCTGACTAAGGAACATGGTATAGAGATAGGGAGCTTTTCAGAGTGTTCTGTTCAAACTGTGGCTAATTTTAGGCTATGGGTCACTTAATCCTAGCTAAAAAACTGGTTACTAGTAACTTGTTTTCATGTTCATCCTCTAGACTGATGTCATGGAAAAGGAAAATGTAAACTTCTGGAAAACAAATTACATACAGAATTAATTGGCGTTGACAACAGAATTAGTGTATGCCTCTGCATCTTTAGAATTTTGTCTTCATTTTTCTATATCTAAATGAATATATCATAAAAATAAAAGCATCCATGAATGTTGGTCATACTATGCTAAAATTTACCCCCTTATCTCTGCCAGTTTATTCTGTACTCAACTCCTTACCTTGAACCTCTCTGCATCAGCATGTTCCTTAGATGTAGGGATGTATCCTCTGCATTTCTTGAACAATTTTCCTGTTGACATTCTCATTAGATGATCATTTGCCCTTCTAAAATGAAGTTTTGTATAGGGTAAGTTCATGTGAAAGTTCTACTCCAAACTGTGGCTAATGAAGAATAGGCGAATCAAGTGAATAAATTTTGTATAAACAAAGTGAAAACCACTGGCTATTCTAATGGGCTTGTTTTCAAGGAGAAAATGAAAAGTGATAAAATTCTAAACAAGGGTGTTAAGGATGGAAGCAATAAATAAAACTTCCCTTATTTTGGCCTTGGTCCACTACTACAAAATGATTATTTGGAAAAAAAAATGATATTTGGAAATATGAAACTTTTAAATGTTTAATTTCCCTGAACTCTACATATGTACTGATATATATGTGCATATATGTTTATGATATTAAAAATATTTTAAAGGTCTGAACACAAGGCAGAAACTCACTAGATTTACTTAACCATTAAAATAATGGGTAAGTTTCTAATGTTTCAGATTGTGCTAAAGAATTGCTTATTTTCATAACATTAGGATTTTATCACTTTATCTTCCCAAGATTCTCAGTGGTTTGAAAGCCCTAAAAATGAAGGCTTCTGCTATTGTCTTTTCTCCATGGTTTACAGGCGTGGTTTAAAATGACAGGATTGTTCCCTAATAGAGTATAGAGAGCGGCCACGATTTATTGAGCTTTGCAAGGTGCAAGAGAAAATTGGCATCAGCAAGCATAAATTCCCAAGTAGTAAATTCCCACAAAGTAGTCTAGCATCAGAGTGGTTTAGTCACATTTATATTCTGTTCACTCTGAAGGGAAATTTTTTCAGAGTATTAATGTCAACATTTACAGATTGAGTCACCTATTCCTGTGAAGTGATCATTTCTGATTAGATAAATTTTATTCTCCTAAGTCAGTGGTTTTTCTGAAATAGTTTCCCCCTTTTTTCAAATAGAAGAATAAAGACTCACAGTTTAAGAGTCTTATTGACCCCATGCTCTTTGACAGTGAGTCTTTATGGAAGTTAGTGAAATTTTTAAATGTTGTAAAAAAGTAAAGAGTAAAAATTGAAATTCTTTTTTATTAGACCTTTCTACTTTCTACTTGGGCTTCTACTTAGATCCTAGAAACATAGTTTTATGGCTCTGAAAGTACCCTACTCAAACTGGAGAGGATTTGTTCCTATGTGTCATGTAGAAGTAACATTGAAAATGTGAGTTTTTTTTTTTCTTTTGCAGTTTTCGGCTGGGGCTGGATTTGAACCCACCACCTCCAGCATATGGGGCTGGCACCTTACTCCTTTGAGCCACAGGCGCCGCCCTGAGAAATTTGTTATTTTGCTTTTATTTTTACTCTATGGAAATTGATTTTTTTCTTTAATATTACTGGAATAACAAGTTATTTGCATTACCAGCCAAAGCTCAGGGCCCCCTAGTAACCCATGTTGTCTTCCACCAAAAGAAGCTTAACAATTTGACCTTCCAGAAAGCTGTTCAAGATGAGGACTTTCCCACAGATGCAGTTTTAGTTTTACTTGATTACTCCCCTTCCATGTTATCTTTTCATTCACATAATGCTGAAGCTTCTGATTTGTGTACCCTAATACATGTAACAAATTGCAAAAGGTTTGTGATAAAAGTTTGACCAAATGTTTTAATAAGTTTATAAAGTGCCATCGAATTGGCTAGTTGACTGTTAAGTTCACCACGCACATGACCCAGTAAGACTTGTCTCCCTAGATCAACATCCCAGCTATGCTACAGACTCAAGCTTTTCTCGTTTATGAAATAACAAAAATAATATCTATTTGCTAAATTATGTGAATTTTTTAAGGCAATTCTAGGCACATAAAAGGGACTCAATACTTGGTAATTATTAATATTTGTGGTTGTGGTGAGGTGATTCATATTTGAATTGAATTGCACTTTAATGTTTATTCTTATAACATGTCTCACCAGCTGGCATTATGCATTTATTTGTTTATTACCTGTCTTCCCATCTGAAATGTAAACTCTTTGAAGGAGAATGGCTTTGTCTACTCATTGCTGTATCCTAAAAACATATCTGACAGATAGTAGACAGTGAGGATTTGTCAAGTGAATGAGGAGAAAGGGAGGGCGTGAGTGAGCGAGTGAGTGAGTAGGATTTTCTTGCCTCACACAAGTTACCCGAGTGTGTCTTAACTCAGCCCTCCTGATGGGCAGGCACAGCCTCCTCTTAGCTTCCTTGTCATTGTCTCCTTGGCTCCATACTTAGCAACTGAAGGTAGCAGATCTGAGTAAACTGATGGAGGAGTGAATGGCTAGGATTGACAAGGTTTCAGATGTTTCATTTCCAGGCCTGTCCTTGTGATCCTTGTTTTATGACATACTTTTGTTCTTACATAAAACCAGACAGTATAGATACTTACAGAGAATACAAAGTGAACAAACTTGTTTTTGCAGTTTTTTTTTTTTTTTTTTTGGCCGGGGCTGGGTTTGATCCTGCCACGTCCAGCGTATGGGGCCAGCGCCCTTCTCCTTTGAGCCACAGGCACCGCCCAAATGAACAAACTTTTTTGGCTGTTATGGTCTTGGTTATAGTGAAGGCAAATGTTTGGCTTCTCTCTAATTTTTTTTTTTTTTTACAGGTTACGTATCATTTTTACTTCTCTCAAAATTTCATTTAAAATTCTGTGTTTTAGAGATGAGTAGATTTGACACAGTGACGTTTATTTGAGATGCATTATATATGCAGACAGAGCAATGAATTCATCCTCTGTTTATATCAGAGAACATTCCAGCAATTGTACAGCCACATGCATGCATGCTTGCACTCGCGAACCACATATAGTGGCAAGTTATTATGGGGACTGACAGACTGTCATCCTTTTGATGGCTTGAGCTGTATATCTCCTGAACAGCAATGGGGCTCTTATGCAGAAAGTATCATATGTTCCCAGCCAATTTACAGGGAAACAGCAATAACATTTTATCATGGTTGAGAGCCCAGTAGCTGCTTCCTATTAAACTTGCCCTTTCAGATACCTGTCTTGGATTAATTTGTTGATTTCGAATGGAAACTCAGTCTTCTCCAGTGAAGCATGACGTTCTAGGATAGACTCTCTGAATGACAATTACTGTGTATTCTAGCTGGTTTCAGACCATTACAAGCTTTGGGCATAGCGAAGACAGAGGACTTCAGTAACTGATTTTAATATCATGTCTAATTTTAACTGTCAGTTATATATGTGCCAGGGAGAGAATCTTCAGAGAGATGAAATGCAAAACACTTCTAACTTGCTCTTTTTAATGATACACTTTGCTGCAGGTGGGGGTGGAGGGAGGGAAGCGGAGAGGGAGTAGCCATCTCAGGAAGGGAGTTGGCGCAGTAGGGAAGCGTCAGATTTGAAAAGAGAGCACAGAACGACTGCCACCTGATTTTTGTGTGTGTGTCCCTCAGGATGCTTCTAAATAGTAATATGTTCACCAGAAAGGGTTTCCATCAATCAGTGCCAGTATTTTTCCTTGAACGTCCAAGAAAAATGTAGGGTTTTACAAAGTTAAGGTAATAAGCTTTGCTCACCATTTCGGTGAGTATTATAGATCAGTGTGTGAATTTTCTTCACAATAAAGACTTGTAAGCTCGTGCTGAGCAGAACCTGGTAGATTACGGAGAGGAACTCTGCTGCTTTAATGGGATGAGCCATCTTAAAAGACAATCTGAATTAGAAAGCCCTTAAATTATATTGCATGTTGAGGGGGAAAGTGATGTTTTGGAGTCTCTAAAAATATTTTCTCCTGGTGGAGCATATTCACATATATATTTTTGAACATAGGTGTTTAGAGAATATATTTGCAGTTACAGCAAATTAACTAATTGTTAATTTGCAATTTTACTCTTCACAATTACTCCCTAAGCCCAGTGGTTTTATCTTTTCTCAAGTCATATGCCACAACACCACACTGATAGCCTAATTTTATTTAGAAGGAGAAAGAAAGCATCGGAAGCAAATTACGCATGCAACAGACTTGGATCTTTAGGAGAGGAAGAATGAAACTGTTGGATTTCTCTCTGGTAATCCACAAATAAACAGAATGTATAATAGCTGATTTGGATCAACTTTTCAGTATCTGTTAGAATCCTTAGTAAACACCCATTATTATAATTGGGCTAGCATATGAATTCAGGTACATGGCATACCACCCAGCGTTCTGTGGACCACAGTTACCCCTTAAAGCCCGGTTACATAACACTTGGATTATGTGGTGATTTCATACATATCCTTGGCTATTTGCCCTAGGCCCCTGCTGTAGCATTGGAAAAAGTTTTTATTGGTCATGATACTCAGATTTTGAAGTAAAAAGACATATATTTTGAACATCCAAGGTAAACAAAATTTAACCATGCCCAAATGCATAATTTGTTTAACATTTATCATGATGAATGTGTCTTTTCAATGTTTTTCTATTTTCTGGAAGAGGTTAGTTTTAAGAAGCAGCAGAAAGCCTTAGGACAATTGTTTTATTATGATTCTTTGTATGAAAGAAACCAAATAAATTGCTAGGTATAAGCTTTCACTTGAAACTTTATTCACAGATACTTAGCAAGACGGTGCATCCCCAAACTGCATCACATCTTTAGAATCAAAGTAATGGAGCCTTTTGATTCTATTTTTTCCGGGGTCCACACAGAACAGCCGTTTATGCCATCAGCCCAGTGGTAGAACAAATGATGTTTCCGCTTGGGCAAGCTTTGTTTTATCAGGATCAGTAACCTTATCAGCAGTTGACCCAGAACTATAATGCATGTCTCTGAATAGATAGCATATGTCACAACTCTGTGCAGACTTGTTTCATAAGCAAGATTGTCTAATGAAGATTTAATAAATAAGGGAAAATTTGCAGCAAGCGATGTTTTCCTTTATAATGATAACTTCTCTTAAGCGCCTTTATTGCTTATGGCTCATCTCTTGCATTTATTCTCATAAAAGCTCAAGGAATAAACATACATCTAAATGCATCCACACAGACTCCCATGATGCATCATTTACCTGTCAGTATGTCTGTCTGAAATATATCATTTGTGAGTAAAGAATGTAGAATTTAGATTATCATATTGGTTTAAGGTTCTTATGTGTCACATAAATGCAGCAATGTCCAAAAGACTAGAAAACCCATGGGAGTGATTCACCACCGATGCTGTTGTGCAGTTGTGTATTATTTCTTCTAAAGGATAGGACAGAATGTCTTCTCTGAAGTTTTGAGCTAGAAATGTTCTTGTTTAATCTGTAGCTTTTGGCCATATTATTCAAGATTGGATTCTTCTCTCTCATATCAATCTGCTTTGATTTTAGAAGACATAAAATAAATGGAGAGAGAAGATGGCATGTCTTCATTCATAAATAAGTCACTCAGACCTGGAACATTTTGACATTTGACACTTCTTTCTTTTGACCTTTGACAGGTTAGGGCTTGACCCCAAACTACTGGCTAAAATCCTAAATATGAGCTCGGGACGGTGTTGGTCAAGTGACACTTATAATCCTGTACCTGGAGTGATGGATGGAGTTCCCTCAGCTAATAATTATCAGGGTGGATTTGGAACAACACTCATGGCAAAGGTACGGCAAATACAGAGAAAGGGAAAACGTGTAGTGGTCTAATAACACTCTCTCTTCCCCACCCCCCACCTCTGTCCCCACTCCTTCCCTCTCTCCTTTTAACAAAGCATTTGTCTATCCTAGAAGGCAAAATTACTAGATAGCGATTCACTCTATTGGTGGAAATGAGTAAAATCTCAGGTGAAAATCCTCGTTCATTTTTTCCCCTGGCCTTTTGAATGAGAAAAATGAGCCAGGATTTGTGTGTGCGTGTGTGTGTGTGCACATGTGCACGGGTCATGTGTGTGCACACTTGGGTTTGTTTATGTGAGCTGGTAAAATTTTGTTCATCATAAATTTTTATTTATCAACTCCTTAGAATGGGAAAGTAAGAATCTTTTCTGATTGTAAATCATCCATCAACATTGCACATATACCTCATAATAGAAAGGAGGTTCTTTCCCATGATATCTGATTTTGAAGTGTATGTTTTCGCTTTAACAATAAATGTGGATTTATGGTTAAGTTATTTAAGTCATTTGAAAAGCAAATTGTTGGCCTCCTCTCATTTGTGATCTCAACTTTAAAAAATCTTTGGAAAATACTTTTTAGACCAGTAGACTTTTGGATTTCTGCATAGTGCTTATTTCCCCCCAGCTGAGTTTTTTTCCTGCTTACGAAGGTAAGAATATATACACCCGGAGACTGTGCAGGCATACCTCAGAGATATTGTGGACTTGGTTCCAGACCCCTCAATGAAGCAAGTCACGAAAATGTTTTGGTTTCCCATCTATATATACATACATTTTTACTATATATGTATACAGTATAGTATAGTAACACTATACTGTTACTAAGTGTGCAATAGCATTAATATCTAAAAAAAGTACATATTTTAACTTAGAAATACTTTATTGCTAAAAAATGGTAGCCATCTGAGCCTTCAGCAAGTTGTATAATCTTTTTAGCTCATGGAAAGTCTGTCTTGGCTTCATGTTGATGGCTGCTGACCAGTTAGGGTGATGCTTGCTCAAGGTCAGAGTGGCTCTGGCAATTTCTTAAAAGACAACATCAATGAAATTTACTGCATTGATTGATTCTTTGTTTCATGAAAGATTTCTCGGTGGCATGCAATGCTGTTGAATAGTGTTGTACCCTTTGAACTTCTTTCAAAGTTGAAGTCAATTTTCTTCTCAAGCCCTGCCACTGCTGCCTGATCAACTAAGTTTATTATTCTAAATCCTTTGTTGTTATTTCACCAGTGATCACAGCATCTTCACCAGAAGTAGATTCCATCTCAAGAAACCACTTTCTTTGCTCATCCCTAAGAAGCAGCTCGTCACCCATTCAAGTCACATCTTCAGGCTCCACTTCTAATTCTGCAGTTATTTCCTATTCTGAAGTTTTGAACCCCTCAAAGTGATCAATGAGGGTTGGAGTCAGCTTTTCCCACACTCCTGTTAATGTTGATATTTTAATCTTCTCCCATAAATCACAATGTTTTTAATGGCATCCAGAATGGTGAATTCTTTCCAGAAGGTTGTTGATTTTGTTGACTCATCCATCAGATGAGTCATTTCTATTGCAGCTATAGCCTTATGAAATGTATATCTTATTATAAGATGTAAAGTTAAAATTATTTCTTAATCCATGGGCCATAAAATGGATGTTGTGTTAGCAGGCATGAAAACCACATTATACTCCTTATACATCTTCATCAGAGCTCTTGGGTGACCAGATATTATATGGTGTCAACAAGTAGTAATTTTTTTTTTTTTTTTGAGACAGAGCCTCAAGCTGTCCCCCTGGGTAGAGTGCTATGGCATCACAGCTCACAGCAACCTCCAACTCCTGGGCTCAAGTGAGTCTCCTGCCTCCACCTCCCAAGTAGCTGGGACTACAGGCACCCGCCAC